>VMDR010006543.1:0-44938 GCA_007922815.1 Macrotus californicus | reverse complement strand
TTGAAAAAATAATGAAGGAGAACTTCCCCAATCTGGCCAAGGAAATAGACTTCCAGGGAGTCCAGGAAGCTCAGAGAGTCCCAAAGAAGTTGGACCCAAGGAGGAACACACTAAAGCGCATCATAATTACATTACCCAAGATGAAAGATAAAGAGAGAATCTTAAAAGCAGCAAGAGAAAAGGGGACAGTAACCTACAAAGGAGTACCCATAAGACTGTCAACTGATTTCTCAAAAGAAACCTTGCAGGCAAGAAGGGCCTGGAAAGAAGTATTCCAAGTCATGAAAGGCAAGGACCTATATCCAAGATTACTCTATCCAGCAAAGCTATCATTTAGAATGGAAGGGCAGATAAAATGCTTCCCAGATAAGGTCAAGTTCAAGGAGTTCATCATCACCAAGCCCTTATTATATGAAATGTTAAAGGGACTTACCTAAGTAAAAGAAGATCAAAAATAGGAATAGTAAAATGACAACAAACTCAGTTATTAACAACCAAACCTAAAACAAAAACAAACTAAGCAAACAACTGGAACAGGAACAGGATCACAGAAATGGAGATCACATGGAGGGTTATCATCAGGGGAGTAGGTGGGGAGAGGGAGAAAAGGTACAGGGAATAAGAAGCATAAATGGTAGGTAGAAGATAGACAGGGGGAGGTTAAGAATAATATAGGAAATGTAGAAGCCAAAGAACTTATATATATGACCCATGGACATGAACTAAAGAGGGGGAATGTGGGTGGGAAGGGGTATGCAGGGTGGAGGGGAATAAAGGGGGGAAAATGGGACAACTGTAATAGCATAATCAATAAAATATATTTTAAAAAAAATTTCTGTTTTTACAGAACCTAAATTCTGTATTTTCTTCCTCCTCTTTTAAGAAATATAAATGAGCCCTGTCTGGTGTGGCTCAATGGATTGAGTGCTGGCAAAGGGTCGCAGGTTCAATTCCTAGTCAGGGCTCATGTCTGGGTTGCGGGCCAGGTCCCTCCCTGGTGGGAGGCGTGCAAAAGGCAACCACACATTGATGTTTCTCTCCCTGTCTTTCTCCTTCCCTTTCCCTCTGTCTAAAAATAAATAAATAAAATTTTTAAAAATATATATATAATATATATATATATTTTATATATATATAATATATATATGAGAGCTAACATACACCCTGTTCTGATCTTGTTTTTTTTTTTAATCTTAGAGCTTCATCCATATCAATCCATAAATACCTCTTTTTTCCCTTCATGCCTATTATTCTGTTATATGAATGTACTGCCATTTATTTAGCCTATTGATGGACAGTTAGGATGTTGCCAGTCTTTTGCCATTACAAAATGCTGTTAATAAAAAACTTTGTTGTACACTTACCACTTTGCATGTGTATATCTTTAGGGAAAATTCTAGGTGTGGAATTGCTGGATGAAAGGGTATGCGTACTTCTAGATTTGATAGATAGTTTTATCCATTGCTTTAATTTTTTATCATGGATATTTTAAGCATATAGATAATACTATAGCAGATACATATGTACTCTACTACTCATCAAACAGATGTTGACACCCTCATTGAGGTTCTACCTTAACAATGTGATGTCCTTCCACAGAATGTTATCTTTGACTCAAGAGTAATAAGTTTCTTAGAACCCATACCCTGCCATCCTGGTGTTCTCACTAGACAGTCTATCTTGAACTTTTTTTTAAAAAAGTAACCTCGTTGGCAAAAGACAGCTTCACAAGAAAATTCCATTATGCTATTTTTAGTATCTAGAATCTGAGTTCTCCAAAATATTTATTTTGCCTCCTTCCTCTTCTCAGAGCAACAAAGGAGTACCACCAGAAGTCGGTGGCCTGACTTTTTGGAGACTTGCTTTATTTTTTGGTGGAGTATATATAGTCCAGGTGAATTGAGCCAGCAAGCACCGCTCCCAGCCCCAGTTTGTCAGAATAACTAAATGTGGCTCTCCGTAGCAGGCACCTTCTTTTAACTGACTTGGAGGTGTAACTGTGTCCTTTGCCGGGGCCTGGATGGAGTTAGTGAAAGAAAATGTTTTGGTGGAGTGGGGGAAGCTGTTGATTTCTATTACACGTGGATACCTATACCTGTTTCAGTATGTTTTGGTTGAAGTAAATTTCCTTCCCTCCTACCTCTCTTCTAAAGGTCTGTAACCTTGGTACAATGGTAGGTGACTTTTGCCTCTGATCTTTTATTTAGGTGCTCAGAATGCCCAGCAGTGAGGCATTTACATTATCCTGTGATTTTATAAACTTACAGGAGAGCCTTAGTTTCAGGTAGGGCTAGAGCAGATTCACCCTAAGAACAGGAGTTTTTGCTTTCCCTCCCAATTGCTCAGTCCTTTTTACCTAGTTTGGTCTGGTGGTATTACATAACCATTGTAGGGAGGAGAGGAGTCACAGGATTCACTCATTTCTCCATGGACTGCACAGCCAAGAAGAACAGGATCAAGGAGAGAGAGCTGATTGTAGGGTCGGTGGTCTAAAGCATGAGCTCTTTTTAAGCTCGTCGTCAGGGCCTTTGGTGTAGGTCTGATCTACACAAAGTACCTCCTCAGGCCTGGGGTGAGCACAGAGTGGGCAAAACTCCTCGGACACTTGTCAAACCCACACTTAGTTTCTGTTAAAGTCTCCCTTGGCCTTGCCATTTCAGCCCTCTCCTCCTAAGCATATGAGGTCTGACTTCTTTTGTCTTCTG
The DNA here is from genome assembly GCA_007922815.1 of Macrotus californicus. Taxonomy (NCBI): domain Eukaryota; kingdom Metazoa; phylum Chordata; class Mammalia; order Chiroptera; family Phyllostomidae; genus Macrotus; species Macrotus californicus. Next base: position 42,233 of record VMDR010006543.1, on the reverse strand, counting down.
TTCCTCAGCCCTGCAGAGAGAGTTTTGGCCCTGGGGACAACCCTTTTTTCAGATGGCAAACTCATTTTCTCTCTAGCAGACCAGAGGGACAAGGTGTAATTCAACTCCTCTCTCCATCAGACCCTGCTGCCAGGAGGAAACAATGCAGAAAGTGATCTTTGTTGTTCCCTGAATAGGGCCACGAACCTGGCACCTGCTTTTGTTGCTGGCTTCTTAAGTCACTGGAGACATTTTTGCTGTCTTCCTGGGTCATCAGCTGCTTTGGGGTAACAGTGACAACTGGCTGTAGGGTGTCAGTTCTGCCTCAAAGAAAGTGGATGTATTTATATGAGGAGAGTTACCTTTCATGTCTCTAAGCCTCCTGTCTTCAGGGCTGGTCTAGAGAATGAGCAGTTGGATGTCAGCTGTGCCCTTACTGCTCATGACCCTTTTCTGAATCTGAGGAGACAGATTCATTCCTTTTTCATCCTGCTCCCTGATTAGACTGCCTTCTGTGTTCCCAGCACCTAGGTCAGTGCCTCGTGCGTAGTTAGACTGCGACACGTGTATGTGGAATTCGTGATGGGGAGAGGTCCTTAAATTGGCTGTCCAGATTTAGTTTCACTGAGCCCTGATTGAGGGGCTGTGGAGGACGACCTTTGTTTTTAGGAGAAAGAGTGCTTCAAAGGAATTATAGAAGTATTGATTTCTAGATGGTTTGGGGAACTGTGTCCTCCAGGATAGGACTTACTCTCCGAGTTTAGAACTTTCTCCTCAGTCATTAACTTTCTGCTGGCAGATTTGCCCTCCTGCTTTAGGAGTAATATCCTGAACCTGACTCAGGCCTTTTCTTCACCTGGGCTCTGGCATTCCTGAGCCCACTCCAGGGCAGGGCAGGGCAGGACAGGGATGGGATTGCTTTTTAACTGTCTTTGTCATTATAGAGTCAGAGCCCTAAGGACCGCACTTCATACACTGTAGTCTGGATTCCTGATCTGCCTGCATTCAGTCAAGTCCCACTCAGCTCTTAGGTGTCTGTGCCTTGGTAAAGGCTGTTGGAGACAGCAGAGCTTTTCCCCCTTTGTCAGCAGCTGGCCAGAGAGTGCCTATTAGACTGCCAGATCCTAAGCCTTTCACATTTCTCTGTCTCTGTCTGGAATTTAGGGCAGAATCTCTCTTACCACCAGAGGTTACATTCACTGTTCACCATTCACTGGGATCTGTTCTATTGGAGGATAAAAGATGAACAGCCCCCCCCCCCCCCAAAGCACATACATGTATTATACTGTGGTGCTTTGGAATGCTCTGATTCCAGGGAGGGGTCCACTGTCTGCAAGAATACAACTGGAGCCCAGGCCACTGCATACCCCCTGCCCCTTTCCCAAGAGCCTCGTGTTGGAACCATCACTCACTTCATAATTCCAAACATCCTTGTTTTTGTTTAATTTTTATCTGATATGGTGAAACACACAGAGGAAATGACAAGCTAACATGTGTTGTCTTTTAAATGCACTTAGTTCAAGTGGCTATTTTAAATGTCAGTTGTTCCTGCCATTAGATTCCTTTTGTCTGGGCTGATTTTCCTCCCTGGGGTGGTACAAGTTTCTGATAGAATTTTACAGTGGCATTAAAGCAGGAGAACCCAGGTCTTTTCTGGCTGATTGATCATTCCTTTACTCCTTGTTCTTTTCAGGACTTATATTTGGATTTCATTATGTTTATTGCTTTCAGAACAGGACACAAAAGGAGTCTTAGAGATTAATTCAGAGGTTCTTTATCTGTGGTTTATTGACCCTTCTTCACTTTCAAACAAAAGTTTGTAGATAGGTGAATATGTGCTTTTTTCTTTTTACTGAGAAAATAACTTTATTTTATTTGGGAAAGTGGGCAGGTATCTAGTCTCAGAACTTCTGGAATTGCGTCTTGGTGCCAGCAGCCTTCGTGACCATGAGCATGTTGAAGCACATGGTCTTGCTCAGGGGCTAGCACTCACCTATTGTGACAATGTCACTGATATGGACATCTCTGGAGCAGGGGGACAGGTGCACTGACATGTTTCTGTGGTGCTACTCGAAGTGGTTGTACTTTCAGATGAAGTGGAGGTAGTCTTGGCGGATGACAGTGGTCCTCTGCATCTTCATCTTAGTCACTACGCAGGTGCACCCTTGAATGGAGACATTATGGTAAAGTCTTGTCAATGTAGGTGCCCTCAATGGCCTCCTTGGGCGTGTTGAAACCCAGACTGATGTTCTTGTACTGTCACAGTAGCTTCTCTTTGCCAGTTTCTCCAAGCAGGACCCTCTTCTTATTTTGAAAGGTAGTGGGCTGCTTTTGGTAGGCATGCTCCACCTGAATGTCTGCCATCCTCACAGCTGCCTGAAGAAAAGAAAGCCACTGGTGACGTCTGGTTTTCCTTGTCAACTTATTGGTATGGGCCTTTTTATAGGGAGAGTATACTTAGTTTTTGTCAGCTTCTCACTGGAGTTTGTGACCTACAAAAGAAGTTAAGAACTAGCATTTTGTAGGAATTTTGGGCTCCTGTTCACATAGCTAGTTAGTGGCAAAGTTGGATCTTGAGATAGATTCTGGGCTCCAGATATCTTGACTCTACGACTAAAGTTCTTTCCACTCTACCCTGTTGTTCATACTCTTCTGGAGAAATAGTGAAATAATGCCAGAAAACACACACATATGATCTGAGCTACTATTTAATATTTGCCTTTCTCATCCACAGCCTCATTTCATGCCAAGTACCTGGCCTCTTGGACTAGGTAACCTCAGAAATACTGTGATTCTCACAGTAATATATTATAGAATGTATATGTTTAAAATTTTATTTATTTATTTTAGAGAGAGGAAAGAGGCAAGGAGGGAGGGAGGAGGATAGCGGGGTAGGGAGGGAGGGAGAGGGGAGTGAGGGAGAGACATTAATCTGTTGCTTCATCCATGTATGCATTCATTGGTTGGTTTTTCCGTGTGCCCTGACCTGGGATGGAACCCACAACCTTGGCATATTGGGATGATGCTCTAACCAATTGAGCTACCCAACCAGGAGGAATGTATAAATTTTTTAAAACCACACTCCACTACTAACTAAGTACTAAACTGTCTAACTTATGCTCTGTAAGCATTAAACTCTCTTTTGACCTTTTAATCTTGCCCATTAAATTGTTCTTTGAGAAAATACAATCATGTATTGTATATCCCCTGTGACTCCTAATACTCAGATCTTCACACAGTGGCTGGCCTTGTTGGTACTGTTGATTGACTAATAGCATTTAAATTTTTCCCCTTTCTGTTATCATGGCAGTTGCTAATGTTATTTAGCCTGATCTTTTTAAGTGAGCATACTCCCTTTTCTTTTTGTTTTCACAATGCTATACAATTTCTTCACCTGCATGTAACTTGCATAATCAGGAGTTTTGTGGAATGTTATATTTTGCACCCCAAGACACTGAACAGCAGCCTACATGGCAGTTCTGAAAAACTTCAGACCTGGGGGAGGGATAAGTCTCTTAAGAGGGGTTAATCAGTGGAGTCTGACTTGGTTGGCTGCTCATGGTTTTCTAGGATGCCAAGGTAAGATGAGCCAGAGTACCAAGCACAGGTTTGGGAAACCTAGGTTCTTTCCATGTTTTCTCATTGGCTTGATGTGTGACTTTTGAACAGGTTGCTTAACCTCTATTTTTTCACCTGTAAGTGAAAATTTACAGTTATTTTCATAAAAATATTCTTTTTAAGAAATATTTATTTTTAGAGAGAGGGGAAGGGAAGGAGAGAGGGAGAGAAACATCACTGTGTGGTTGCCTTTCACATGCCCCCTACTGGGGACCTGGCCCACAACCCAGGCATGTGCCCTGATGAGGAATTGAACCAGCAACCCTTTGGTTTGCAGGCCCGTGCTCAATCCACTGAGCTACACCAGCCAGTGCCATAAAAACATTCTTAAAGATGAATATAATAATGCAGGTGAACCACTTACAACAAAAATGCTATAGAAATTTCAGAGTTTTTCCCTCTGGTTATAATCTCTGTAGCTTATCCTAAGAGCCTGTAACTCTTGGGAGGTGTCATTTAAAAAAATTACACTTTAAAAAGAAAAATCCTCATCTGAGAATATGTGTATTGATTTTAGAGAGAGAGCAAGGGAGGGACAGAGGGAAGAAAGGACGGGGGCGGGGGAGAGAGAGAGAGAGAGAGAGAGAAAGGGAAAGAGAGAAAGGGAAAGAGAGAAAGAGAAAGAAAGAAACAAACACCGATTGGTTGTTTCCCATATGCACCCTGACCAGGTATTGAACCCACAGCCCAGGTGTGTGCCCTGACCAAGCATTGAACTAGCAACCTTTTCATGTCCAGGGTGATGCTCCAATCCACAGAGCCACTGGCCAGGGCAAGGGTGGCATCTTTTTGAGATTAATGGAGTAGAATGAAATTTTTTCCACTTCCCTAAGTATATTTTTAGTATTAAACTATGACTTTTATGACGAATGTTGTATTATTACATGATACATACATGCATATATTTACATTCTGGTCCCAGAGACCTAAGAGAACTTAGGTTTAGCTATGACAAACTAAGCAAAAAATAGAAAATAATTGCTTATGAATTGAATAAAATTCTGTAATTTTCCTTAAGATGTATGTCATCACTGGTAGTTTCAATAACAAAATTATATACATAAACTATAGTAAATTCTATTTTCCAAATAAAATGCATTCTTTGAGTTAAACATTTGGATTTAGACTATGGTTAAACTAAGTAGTATATTCTTAGAAATACCCTCAAAAATTATAAACTCAAATGTATTTTGTCAGTCTTGAAAGGAAATGTGTGCCACCATGGAGTAGAATGAAATTTGAAGCGGCTACTGAAATCATTAAAGCACAGCAGAACCAAATCAGCTGTGTGAAATAGTACCCTGCAGTGGGGAGCAGGTGGGTGGCATGTGGCTGTATTTTCCCCTTAGTTGTCTATGGAGAAGGTCCTGACTCCTGAACTGTGCTTTTAGCACTTAGGGGGTGGGCTTAGCAGTTTCTGCTTCTCTCCTCCCTGCCGTGGACTGTGCAAACGTGCAGTGTCTCATCTGTGTGTGGCTGCATTCCAGTCTGTAAACATGACTGCTGTAAGGAGAGTGCAGAGTTGGTTGTTTATTTTATAAAACCTGTCCCATTGCCATGTGATATTTGCTCAAGAGCTCCTGTTGCGGTGACATTCTTAAGTGCAGCCGTTTAAAGGTTTCATTCTCATATGCTAGATGAGCCCCTAACTGCTCTCCTGCAAAGCATTTGTCTTTCTCCCTAGAGTTTAAACCAGAGGGGCAGTAATCCCAGTGGAACCTGGGCTGGGGTCTAGAGAGAAGGTGGCAGATGAGGTGCCAGATGATCCTCTGGGGCTGTTGTGGTCTCTTGTCTCATTTGCACAAAGGAGGGGCTGGCCTCTCCTGGGGAGGTATTTCCGCTCACTGTAGCAAATGAGGGCGGGCAAAGGGCTGTAATATAATGAGGCTTCTCTGGTGACGTCACTTGTAAATGTGGTCAAAGTCCAGTTCTTGGGGGCTAGGAAACGCGGTAGGAGAGATCAGTTGGTTTGCACACTCTGACTTCTCAGCTGTCAGTGTGCCATGGTGCCTACTTTCAGCCACTGAACCAACACAGCTGGGCCGGGCCATGAACGCTTACAAGTACCAGAAGTTCCTGGAGGGACTCAACAATCTTAGAGGTATTAGAAGCCGTCTGGCTCCCTACCTTTTGTCATTGCTGATTGTGTGAACACTTACTGTGGTGTGTGTTGTATGGGGTCTTTACTTTCCATCAATCCCTTAGGGGCTTAGAAAGCCCTGTTATTCTGAGCTGGCCATATTTTTTTGTGTGTATTTAGGCAATTACCTAGAAAGGCTAGAGTTTGTAAGTGTGATTGTGGGTGTGTGGGTAGGAGGGAATTCTCTCAGCTACTTCAGCAGCAGTCTGTTCTTTTGCTTGAAGGGGCAATGAGTACATGTCTTCTGCTGTTTTCAGCTCAGGAGAGCTCAGGGCACTTCCTGGGTAATGGGGGTAGAGGGCTCTTGTCATTCGGCCCTACAGTCTCACCTAGGTGTAGCTGGGTTTCTTGGGTCAGGTTTTCTACTTGCCTGTGTCTACAGTGAGTCACAGTCCCATCTGGAGAGTCAGGAGTGGTTGTAGGGGGAGGAGTGATGCAGGTTGATAGGCCAGAGATGCCACTGTGAAGGGAAGTGAGTGAAGTGAAAGGAGGACACTTTTTCATTTAAATGATGTTAAAGGGAATAAATAGTGTTTGCTGTGCATGGTTGGAAAACTCTTCAAATCCTCTCAGATGGGACAATGCAGGACTGTTTTTGGCTATTAAGGAGGAAAATAAAATCTTTTTACTTCCCCTTCTCTCATTAACAGGTAGTTTTATTTTCATCTACTTAGGAAGGTGCTCAAACCATCCTCTTTCATTAGTAGTCCGGATCCTAGACCCAGAGGAACCATGGGGTGGAGAGAGAGCACGAGGAGGTAGAGAGAGGACGAGGGTGAAGTGGGCTTCTCCTGGGTTGAGATGAATGGCAGGAGGTCTGGACTCCCACCCTGCCAGGGTTTGTAGATATTTTTCTTTCTTTCATTGTCTGTTGGAGAACTATACATAGAGAGCTAGTATACTACAAAGGGATATGCAACTGTAAAGTACTGTTCTGGTGATCCCTATCTTCCCTTTTCTTGCCTCATGCCATAGAAACACCTTTTTTTTCCAGAACTTCTGACAGCTGGAGCCAACCCCTTTCAGGTTCAGGGCTCTGTAAGCTCATCATGCCTCAGACAGATCTTAGCAAGAATGAGTGACATTGACTGTTGCTTCCCTGTCAAAAGAAGTTTTGAGGGGGCAGAGAGTCTGGACTTCTTTATCTAGACTCATGGGGAAGACCTAGGAGATGGGGGACAGAAACCAGTGGTGCTTCTCAGTGATGCTTCCAGTTTTGCGGTCTTGTTGGGGGATAAAGATTGGTGCAAGAATGTATCCTTGTCCCATACAAGGACCCCCTTTTCTTGCCCTATTTCCTGTCTTATAGGGATTCTTCTGTATTCCTGGGCACAGTGTCCAACCAAGAGCAGGCGCCCTTTCCCTTGTGTGTTTAAAAACACATGGAAGGCCCTGACTGGTGTGGCTCAGTGGGTTGAGCGTCATCCTACAAACTGAAAGGTATCTGGTTCGATTCTAGGTCAGGGCATGTGCCTAGGTTGTGGGCTAGGTCCCCACTTGGGGGTGTGCAAGAGGCAACTGATTGATGTTTCTCTTGAACACTAATGTCTCTTCCTCTCTTTCACCCTCCCTTCCCTTCTCTCTAAAATAAATACATAAATACATAAATAAATAAATAAAATCTTTAAAAAATCCACACGGAATGATTATGAAAATTAGTTAACCTGCATATTTCCTCAGTAGAAGAAAAATCTCAGAGTAGAAATCCCAGGCCTCTCCTTGGATACTGAGCTCCTTAGTGTGGTTTTACTCCCTATTACCCCTGGCATCATTCTTCTGGTAGAAGGCCAGAGCTTTTTCGAGATGGACAGGTGGTAAATAGAAATCTTTTACTGTAGGAGATTTACTTATCCATAGGATTGGGGAATGTGACTTTTCCTTTTGGCTCCCCTTTATGTCAGGGTTTAGATGAGCAGTTAACCACACTAGGATAGCCACAGCCTATGTGAATCAGGTTTAGCAGTGACCTGTATAGATTTCTGAGGTTCTCAGGAGACCACACCACTCATAATTATGTTCTCCTCTGTTGTGTGTGCTTCAGGAACAAAGAGCAGGTATGACTGGTGGCAGGGCCCTCTTCATATTCCTCGCATAAAACATCCATGGAGGAAGGGATCCTTTTTTATTCCCTAAATAGGAGTTGTTTGCTCCACAGTTTCCTTTAATTCTCCTGATGTTCTTGGTGGGGCTAATGAGACCAAATCACTCTTGATTTGATCCTCTCAGGGGTGTAGAGGTTTAAAATTGCACCCCACAGAGGGTTTTGGAAGAGGGTGTATTGAAACCAGCTTGGCAATCATTAGTTTTCTCAGCCCACCTGTAAAGACTTTTTCCCCTCCTTCTTGCCCTGTCTATGCTAGGAGCGAATAACAGCCTAGATGTAGTACCAGGAGGAGTGTTCTGTATGGGGTTGAAATCAGAGAAGAGAGAAGGCCACAGCAGGAGCAGCTTCCACTTCACTCTTCCCACCCCAGACACAAGGGCTCTCTGCCATGTTATTTGGTTCTATACTTCTAAGATGAACTCAGAAGCACTTCACTGCTATAGGCGTTAAACAAGAGGATATTTACACTTAGTGTAGTGATGATATGTGGTCCGAATTCACCAGATGTTAGTTCTACCTCTTCTTTCCTTGTTCCTCCCAGAGACTTGTTTGAATCACAGCGAGACCTGTGCCTGCTTTGGTCCAGGATGAACTGGATCAGGTCACCTTCTGACTGGGGAGCAGTAGCCCTAGTCACTTACCCACCTGTGTGGCTCCAGGTCTTACTTGATTTCACTGTAGGACAGTTACGATGGTCGAGACTGGAAGACAACAACATTGATGATATTAGTAATACCGATTAACGCCCAGCAAATGTTAGTTATGGACTACGCATTGTTCTAAGCACTTTACTTGTTTTAATCCGTGCAGCTCTTATAGTACTCACGTACCATCAGGGGTGTCAAACTCCTTTTCACTCCTTTTCATGGTTGCCTTCAAAGGGCCGAATGTAATTTTAGAACTATATAAATGTAACTACTACTTAACAGTTAAGCAAGAGCTCGGCGCTGCTGCTGGGTAGAAACAAAGTGCCGGGCCACATTTGGCCCGCAGGCCTTGTGTTTGTCACCTGTGCCATGGATAGTTTACAGTGGTATACCCAAGGCTTGGCTAGCCTAAGAACAGGGTTCATCTGTCCTGCTAAGGATATGACAGTTCCTAGGAGTATAGTAGCCAAAATGCTGTCTGATGCTGGGGACCATATGAATTAGGAGAAAATGCCTATGGCTGACCAAGTGTACGTATACAACACACTTGGGCACCTTCCTGTCTGAAGGAGAATAGCAGTGTGGTGCTTTGCACTGAAGGCAGTAGATCTTTTCTCTCCACATTAGTCTTCTTGAACTGTGTCCTGTTTTCTAATTCTTCATTCACTTATATACACTGTACAATAGTCTTTATGGCATAAAACATACATACATAATATGCAGCAGTTTGTCATGTTCACCCAAAGAAAGCATCTGATTAACTTTCCTCCCTCTCAGAAACTGAGTCTTTTCCAAGTGGGACAGTTCCTGGAAAGAGGGCATGTAGTTGTTTGGTTTAGTCCTTATAATCGTTTCTGACATGTTGCTCTTGGTCTTAAACAAGTGTTCTGCCCTGGGCTGCCAGGCAGTTACATACAAACCATTGTCTTTGTCAAACTCTCCTGTTAATTTCACCTACTGTGTCCCCCGATTGTGGTGAACAGCTGCTTCCATTCATCTCACCTGTATCTTTGTGTATTCCAGAGAGGCTGACAGGAAGAGGTAATTGGCTCCCCTCTTCATTTAGTTACTGACTCTGCTTTTCTTGACATTGTTCAGCTTGCAGCCATTCCTCCATCTAGTGGGTAATTGTTGAAGGGAGCCCAGTGGAAGAATAGAGACATTGGAGGAGTCTCTGAAGTTCTAGTCCCATTTCCTGTGACTCTTTGGTGCCTTGATGCCAGGATTGCAGTGCAATATATCCTATTGCTGCCGCTGCTTCTGGAAGGCTCTTTTATTTCTCAAGCCTGCCAAAAACCATAACCATTGCATGGTTTCTGCCTAGATGGACCTCTCTGTGGGTAGATAGGTTGAACTATTGGCCCAAGTCCTGCTCTTTGGCAGAGCCCAGGCCTGTGCTGTGACTGATAGTTGTGGATTAATTAGGGAGGCAGAGAGGTAGATAAGGGAGAGTGATGAGAAAGTGGTTCTCTAGCCTTTGATAAGTAAAATTTGTGATAGATCTGTGAGATAATGGCTTGTTTTTTAAAAAATAAATACACCCCAACATACCCATATACTTTCACCCTTCTCTTCCTTTGCATATCCTCTCCTGTTCCCTCTGCCTAGAATAATCAAACTTCTTCCTATTCCTCCTTTAGTCACAGAGGCGTCCAGCCTTTTGGCATCTCTGGACCACACTGGAAGAAGAGTCGTCTTGGGCCACACATTAAACACACAAATACTAATGAAAATTGATGAGCAAAAAAAAAGATTTTAAGTAAATTTACGATTTTGTGTTGGGGAGCCTTCATAGCCATCCTGGGCCGCATGTAGCCTACGGCCTGTGGGTTGGACAACCCTGCCTGCCTGCCTCAGTCTCACTTACCCTCTCATAGTTATTTGTTTTGTTGCATTCCTAGGTGGAATTATTCTCTTTTTACTCATCGGCATTGCCATAGCACTTGAAACATACTAATTTTTTTTTTTTTTTTTGAGAGAAACATCAATGTGTGTTTGCTTCTCTCACGCCCCCTACTAGGGACCTGGCCCACAAGCCAGGCATGTGCCCCAACTGGGAATTGAACCAGTGATCCCCTGGTTCACAGGCCAGTGCTCAATCCACTGAGCCATACCAGCTAGGGCCAAACATCCTAATTTTAGAGCATATCATATTATGTTATAGTTATTTAATTAAACATTTGATTTTCCTGCTAGCATTTATTTCTTGGGCCAAGTTTTTTGCCTCACTTTTCTCATTTGTAAATTAGGGATGTTAGAATTTATCTCACCAGATGTTGTGAGAATTAAATGAGATAGTAAATGCAACATCTGGCAGAAAATAAGAGTCCAGGAGTTGTTAGCCATACAGTTGTTAAAGGTGGGAGCTATGTCTCATTTATTTTTGTATTTTTCAAACCTAGCATGCTGACTGGCAGATATTAAGCATAAAAGAAACATTTGAAGAATTGAATTGAACTAAACTCATGTATTCAAATGTCCTTCAATTGCACCACAGGAGGTTAAAAAATACTTTGAGAATGGTGACTAGTCTATACATTTATAAAACCCTTTTATTGTAGTTTTTCTCTTTAGTGCCAGAGTGTGACTCCCATAAGAAACTCCATAGTCATTTTATCATCAAACCAAATTTTTGGTCAGAAAATGATATTATCCATAACTGGCTGTTTTGAAACATTAAATCCAATCTCAAAGAATGGAAATGTACTGCTCTTGAAAATATTGGAACGATGATATTACTAGTCTGTAAGCAGTTTCAAATGAGGGGTTCCAGATATATTTTGGAATGTTGTTGAATAAGTGAAGAAGGTAGCTAATGAGAAGGCACACACACACAATTTTGGTTCCATTAGTTCATTTTGCTTGTCAGATCATCTTTCTCATTATCTTGTAGCCTTACTTTGGACATCCACTTTATCGGCCAGCTGAGAAACCTGTTCTCTATTGCTGTGTCTGGCCAAGCAGGACAAGCCCTCACACCCCAATATGTACCCTTCAGAGGGTAGCCTTTTTTTTTTGGAGGGGGGTGCTTCTTTTCCCTCTTCAATGTGCCTAATAACCCAAGGGGTGGAAACATTTTTCCCTCTTCTATTCAATAGATACACTAAAGGGAGGGTCCAGGGGGAGCAGAGAGAGAGAGAGAGATCAACATTGATTTGTTGTTCCACTCATACATACATTCACTGATTGACTCCTGTATGTGCCCTGACCAGGGCTTGAACCTACAACCTTGGGGTATGGGGATAACGTTCTAACCAACTTAGTCACCTGGCCAGAGCTCCATCTAGTTTTTTCTTTCCATATGTATTAATTGTGTTTTTATACAGTTGTTACTATAATGTAATTCTCTATCATGTTCTTTATTTTGTGAGCATTTTTTATTCCTTTAACTATTTGTCTCCAGCGTACTTTCTTAACAGCTGTATGGAATTTCCTCAAATGGAAGTATCATTTATTGGACATTCCCCAACTGGGAAGCCATGTACATTTCTCATTGTTCGCTGCGATAATATGATAATGAACAATCTTGTAAATAAAAATTTGTGCTCATGTCTGATTATCTTTTAAGGATAGATTTCTGGAAATGGAATTACAGTCTTAATACATACATTCAAATCTCTGAATGTTGGCTTTTAACTTTGTTTCACTTTTAAAATTTATCGAGAGTACCTGTAACACTCTGAATACCTTTCTGGTAGCACTTGGGCCCTTGCCCTCTAGGGACAGTCCTGTCTTCAGGCTTAGTGGACAAGGGTATCACATGTTTTATTGTCCAGTTAATTTCATTGTGGGAGAGGTGCCAAGTGTCTCTTCACTTAGTCAGCAGCTCCCACATGTCATCATCACAGCACTGCGCTGTTTTACTCTGAAGCTTTTGTCCCAGCAGCTCCAGGCATTTAAATGGCTTCAGTGATCCTTCCAGCCCTAGTACCCTTTTCTCTTATATCAGGAAAGATCCATCATGTTGATCAGGAAACTGATGTATGAAGAATGACCTAATCAATGCTGTTTAGAAATCCTGCACTGGAACCTTAGATGGGTCTGAAATTGAGATTCTTTTCCTGCTGTTACTGAGTTAGCCCTAGCTAGTAAATTGGGCCAGCTTAACCTGATATAGTAGGTTGACAAACTCTACTGTGTCATCACTCTTGCTTATTGGTAGGTGTCTGACTCTGGAGGAAGTGGAGATGGTGCTGTTTGTTTGAATCAACATATTGCAGCCAAATGCAAATCAGCTTCTTTTACCTGGGACTTACAGCCTTAGGGTCAAATTGTAGACTTGATGAGAGTACAGTCTTGTTTCTGACTGGGAGTTGACATCCTGTTGCAGACAATGTTGGATTTTCTAGCTGACATAGACTGTGGGTGTTTGGAGATTAGCTTGAGGCCTGAGAGAAGAAGGCACATGTAAGCCACTTTGTGTGCAGGGGGTGGGGGTTCAATAGGAATATTTCTACAGCAGCCAGGGTAGTGGAAAGTGGCTTGAGTCACTGACAGAATTGCATGTTTCACAGTGAGAACTGTCTACTCCTCCTATTCCCAGAGCCCTTAAGCAAACCTACCACAATGGAGCGATTCTCTCTACTGCATGCAATCTGGGAGTCTGCGTGTTTCTGGGTGAGACCTGTCAACACCTTTAAAAGCACTAGGCACCTATAGACCCTCAGTAAATCCTGTACTTGTTTGGATTCTTGCCAGTTTGTACTGTTAAAGTTGGTCCTCTTCTTAATTGTGTATTTTTTAGTTTTATTGCATATCATTAGTCAAGAGAGGGACATCAGCACAAGTTCACTTTGGGGTTGGCTTCTATTGCTGCTGGTTTGAAATGTGTGGGATATATGGGATTCCACGTTGTAATGGTTAGCACTCTGGACTCTCAGGTGTGTGGAAGTAGTTCTGTGGGTTGTTTTTTTTTGTTGTTGTTGTTGTTAACTGGAGGTGTTATACTATCCTTTCTTGAAGACTAAGCCTGTAGGCGTTACTGTTGAGAGGTTTAAGGCTCTTGTCTGCTTGTCTGCATATTCTGCCAAAGTTTCTTTTGGCTACTCTTCTGGAGAAACCCCAGGCTAGTAATCCTAATTGTATATGTTACTCATTGCAGCAATTGTGGAGATGGTCCCTCTGAATGAGTATCACTTGCTAAACAGTGTATTTTGCTCATTGTGGAGTGGCAGGAACCTCTTAGACTTTCTGGTCTAATGTATCTTGAAATCTTCTGATTTGGAAGATGACTTTTTACTATTTGTTATCAACTAACTACTTAATGTTCCATGCTTCTTGTATCTTTCACTGGAAGTTCCCATATCCTTCTCCTTACCTTCTTTCATTGAGAACCTTCTGTATGCCAGACCCTGTACAAGACATAGGGAATGCAAAGATTAATGACAGTCCCTTTCCTTGAAAAAAATATATAATTTATATTGGGTTGACCAAAAAATCCATTTAGTTTTTTCCGTAAAATAAAAGACACATTTTTCATTTTCACCAGTAACTTGATTGACTTGGATATTTTGATTATGTTGGCTATCTCCTGTGTAGTATCAAGTTGATTGTTCTCAATTAATGTCTCGATTTGATCGCTATCAACTGCAACAGTCTACCTGACTGTGGAGCATCTTCTAGTGAAAAATCTCCAGCACAAAACTTTGCAAACCACTTTTGACATGTTCGATCAATGACGGCACCTTCTCCATACACTACACAAATCTTTTTTTGCCTTTCAGTTGCGTTTTTCCCTGTCTTGAAATAATAAAGCATTATGTGCCGAAAATGTTGCATATTTTTTCCATCTTCAATATTAAGATGGAAGAAAATTCATCTTAATACACAAGAATTCAGCAATTTTGATACGTTTTTTTTTTAAAATGCACACTAATATGACAGCTGTCACAATACAATCTAACAAAATTGTTTCTAATGAAGTTAAAGACAGCTAAGCGCTACTAGAGGCATCTTACGGAAAAAAAAAAACAACGACCTTTTTGGCCAACCCAATATTTATGGCAGGTGCCATTATAGAAATATGAACAAAATGCTGTGAGAACAGAGGTGGAGTGATTTCTAGGGGCAGCATGGTGGGTGATTGGGAAGACTTCACAGTGGAATTGGTATGTGAGCTGAATCTTGAAGTTAGTAGGAGTTTACCAGTTTATGAGGAAGAAAAGGTATCCTCGGGAGACAACAGGTGTGCAAAGGAATAGACTCATGAAAGTCTCTGTGTCCTCTGGGGAAGAATGAGAAACACTAGGAAGTAGGAACTGGGTAGTGAGAGAAGGCTGGAATGGAAAGTTGAGTCTTTGTAATAAACGGTTAAGAAATAATGTAGGCATGTGAGGGCACTAGGTATTTTTAAGACAGAGGAGTGACATAAACAATCAGGGTTTTGTTTGTTTGTTTTGGTGGAGGAGAAGTATAACTCAGGCAGCAGTATGAAAGGTCACTTATAGGGAAGTGGGGATGCAGTTAAATCAGTAAATGTGTACCTGATTTTAGTTTGTCTAGGATGTGAGAAGAGAGGAGGCATATAAAATCATTCTAAAAGACGTTTGGTTTTAGAAACAGAGTTTATGTTGAACTATAGCTGGAATGGAGATCCACTTTCCCCTCCAGCTCAAGTTGAACCTGACCTTGTGTTGTGCAATGCTTTGTGTTTGAGTTGGTATTTCCTGGGACTGGTCAGATGATATACTTTAGCAAGAGGCCTGTGGAGTAGCTGGTGACGGGCAGTCCCAGGTGTCATTGATAAGAAGGAGAGGAGAAGCCCATTTAGCTCTGACTAGGGCTTCTGTTTTTTTGAAATTCTCTGGGCTATAGTACCTGGCCCAAGGCTCTATCTTTACATGACTCTTTACAAGTAGATTTGGAGTGTTGACTTCATTTTGTGTTGGAATGTTGACATTTTGACACTGTGGTAACATCCCTGCCTATTTAAAACATTCTCTTCCTTGCCATGGCTAGGTGGTTCAGTTAGCTGGTTGGAGTGTCGCCCATACACCAGAAGGTTTTGGGTTTGATTCCCGGTCAGGGCACACACCTAGGTTACGGGTTGGATTAGGAGGCAACCAGTTGATCTTTCTGTCTCTTTTTCTCTTTCTCTCTCTCCCTTGTGTCCTCTCTCTCTAAAACCAATAAAAACATATCCTTGGGTGAGGATTGAAAATAATTTTTCTTCCTCTAGCTTTACCGAGGGACTTTTTTGGTTTTCATTGACCTGTCTGATTGCTGTTTGTCTGCCTCTGCTGGGTCTTTCCTTTCTTCTGACTCTAACTCCGATAGTTTGTTGAGGGGCGAGGCATATGGTGAGGTGGGAGTAACACAAGCTTGGAATCCAGGCCCACTTGGCTTGAGATCCAAGTGTCTGCATCACATGGGGCAAGTTACTTTCTCTGAGCTTCAGTTTTCTCATCCATAAAATGGGGATAATATCTCTCACGTAAAATTATGAGGATTAAATAAAACAGCATAGGTAAAGCTCCTGGCACATGGTGCAAACATAACTAGCATTACTATTATGCTACTCCTGACCTTTCCTTTCTCTAGCCACTTCTTCTGGCTTCAGCTTTTCTTTTAAATTGCAAACTTCTGCATCTGTCTTACACTGCTTAAAATCTCTCAATTTTTAAGGTGTTTTTAAAATCGTGGTAAAAAAACACATAATGTGAAATCTACCCTGCCAGTTAATTTTTACGTGTATAGTACAGTGTCATCAACTGTGTGCATGTTTATTGTCAGCAGAGCTCCAGAACGTTCTCATCTTTTGTGACTGAAACCCTCTCCTGGTTGAATAGCAACTTCCCATTTCCCCCTCTCTCCAGCCCCTGGCAACCGCTGTTCTGTTGTACTTTTTGCTTCTGTGGGTTTAACTGCTTTAAATACCTCATATCAGTGGAATCATGCAGTATTTGTCCTTCTGACTGGCTTATTCCACTTAGCATAGTGTCCTCAAAGTTCATCATATTGTACATTGTGACAGAATTTCTTTCCTTTTTAAGGCTGAATAATATTCCATTGTAGATATAAAAATCTCTCAATTTCTAGTCTCTTTCTTCAACTGCCTACAGGACAGCTTTACTTGGATATCACCACAAACTCAGTATTTTCAGAGCCCAGCTTGGACTTGGCTTTCCTTCCTTACGCCCCATTTTTAACAGTTGTGCTCACATTCTTCCAGGCTCCGAGATCAGAAACCCTGGAGACATCTTTGAGTCTTCTCTCTTCGTCAACCCCATTTTCTGTCACCGAGTTCTTTTGTTTCTGCAGCATTTCTCTTAAATGTGCCCTTTCCTTCTCACCCCCTCTGCCCTGACTCTAGGCCAGTCACTCATCACCTCACGCATGAGTTCCTGCAACTGCCTCATATTTTGTTTGCCGTGTCCTATCTCTCCCTTCTAGTTAACACCGCCAGCTGCTG
The DNA here is from genome assembly GCA_007922815.1 of Macrotus californicus. Classification (NCBI taxonomy): domain Eukaryota; kingdom Metazoa; phylum Chordata; class Mammalia; order Chiroptera; family Phyllostomidae; genus Macrotus; species Macrotus californicus. The sequence goes on along the minus strand of VMDR010006543.1, from coordinate 25,335 downwards.
CTTAGTGTTTTCTATTACCAAAAGTAAGAAGGAGCTTTTGTGCTGTGACCCCTCCTGCCCTTTATCCAGGCTTATCCCACATAATTTCCTAGAGTACAGCTTTAGCTCTAGACAGATTCCTCTCCTCTTTGTGCTTCGAAGTGCTTCATTCAGTCTGTCCTCTGGCCTTTTCTGGTGCAGCTTACCTGGAATGCCCTTGATCTTTATACTTAACTGGAGGCTGTCCATTTCTTCAGCCTCACTTCAGGCCTTTCTTCTCCATGGAGACTTCTTTGATTATCTATCACTGTCCACCTTTATTATCCCTTTCCCACATTCTAGTTTTGTCTCTGTATTAAAATTGTAGGCTTTTTGTGAGAACTGTTTTGTGGACATTGTATTTCTGTAACTCTCATGGTACCTAGCTCATACCTAGCCAGTTTAATTGCTCGTTACTGAGCACTTACAAGGTGTGGTGACCAAAGTGAGTCATTGTTTCATTTGGCAAATATGTATGAGCATTTACCATGTGTACTGTGCTAGGCACTAGGATCCAGCAAAAAGCCCACAGTGGGGAGACTAGTTATACTGTACTTAAGCAGAAAAATAGTGATTGCTTGACTGAATTTGAGGAAACTAGGTCAGACTCTAGGTAAGGACATATGACAGGAAGGGGGGACTGTAGAAAAAAGGCATAAGTTAAACAATTATTGTAGGGAAAAGGTATTTAATGGTTTCGTTCAGCAAATCATTTATTGAATATCCACTGATATCCACTTATTCCAGGTATTAGGGATATACCAGCGAACAGAACAAATTTCTTCCATTGTAGAGCTTATACCCTAACATTTAGAGGCATTTTAAAAATGAAAAGCACTTAATATTGGGTGAAGCCCATCTGTAGGAGGTCAGCAGTGAAAGAGTTAATATTCTTGTAGGGGCTCTAGGCTTTGTTGAAACAGATGGTTTCTCTACTCTGGGGAGTATTTTAAGGGAGATTAGAGAAGGCTGGCCTGAGGAGGGCCTAAGACCTCTCTCCCTCACTCCAGAGCACACACACCTGCTGTTCTGTCCCCCAGTTAGCTGTGTGACTTGTCCCCTACTGGTAAGCACTTAACTTGCAGACTTGTGATTGTGGCTACATGCTTCTGGCATTTTTAGTTTCCTTTCCTGATTTTTATTTATTGTTCAACATCAGTGAGGTCTCATTTTAATTTGACAGATGTTGGGACTGGTCTGTGTTCCTTCTGGTTCAGGTTTACTTTTATATAATTGTGACCTGGTCTGTATATGTTATTTTTCCAATCCATTTTTTTTTTATTGTGGTAAAATACACATAACATAAAATTTACCATTGTAACATTCTAAAGTATACAATTCATTGACATTAAGTACATTTACAGTGTTATACAGTCATCACGATGATCCAGTTTCAGAATTTTTTTGTAGCCCCAAATGGAAATCCCATACTCATTAAGCAGTCACTCTCCCTCTCCTCCCCCAGCCCCTAGCAACCACTGATCTGCTTTTTAACTTAGCCTATTGTGGGATTTCATGTAATTTAAATAATATAACATGTGGCCTTTTGTGTATGGTTTCTTTCACTTAGCATATAAAAATGTGTTTGCATGCCTTTTTCATGTGACATTGTAAGGTTTTTTTTAGTGTTTTCTTATAGTCATTACAACTTAAGTTGTTATGTCACAATGGCTTCACTTAGCCATTCTCTTACTGTTGAATATTTGGGTTGTTTTCAAGTTGTTGCTGTTATAACAAACTGCTACAGTGGACATCTCCCTAATGTGCTCTGCCACCTTTCAGAGGATTCTGTATGTTGCACACCAGCTGCAGAAGAACCATTGTCCTTGATTAGGATAGTGTGGCCTGTTATCCAACTCTGTGGGAGAACAGTCGAGTAATGAATTTTATATAGAAGGGAGCATTATATTTTGCAACAGAAGGGCTTGATCACCAGGGAATGGCAGGGAAAATAAATTTTTTTCTTTCTATCCTCTAGAAATCTTCTCTGACACTCCCTCTAACCCCTTGGGTGTAGGATGGAACTGATTATAGCAGTTGAAGATTAAATGTTTTATTCATTTATTCATTCAGCAAATATGTGAGAGCCTACTATATGCCAGACATTTGAAACTTGCCAGTGCTTGAACCTGGCTGAGCAGTGCTTTTTACTCCATTCACGGCTTTTGATACCACTTGAGAGCAAATAGGACCTACTTCCAGGGTAATCAGAGATGATTCACAATCCTGAGCCACCTGAGGCTTTATTACCTCATGGTTTAATACCTCAAAGTTTGGTACCATTATAGATAATAATCACACATTAGTTTGGGCTGCTCACACCAAGGGATTTGAAAGCCTGGCTGAGACTCCTCGTACCTGGCTACTCTTGTTCCTCACTGTGACAGAGACCTGGCTGCTAGGAGACGTGTCATTGGGCCTGTGTTCTTATAGTGGTTTTGTTCATAATATCCTGAGCAGGACAGCAAGGGGAAGCTGCTATTGACTGGGTAGTAATAGTAATGCTACTGTGTTCATGCGAAGGATGGGGTATCAGATACATCTGGCATTAGTGCTGCTGGCCCCTGCTTGTCTTCTGAGAGACTGTCCCCACCTCCTTTTTTCCCTTCCTGAGCTATTATATAAAATGGTCTGATTTCCCTCTACCCTGTTGGGAAAATGTCTACCACTTAACAGCCATTCAGTGCCACACTAAGCCTCTGAGACCCAGTGCTGAGTGGAGAAAGCCCCTGAATCAGTTGCCAGATCTTACAAGTTTATTAGCACAGTGCTGAAACTCTGAATTGTTGATTTGGGGTGAGAAGCAGAGTCTAGTGAAGAACACCCTCTTCCCTTCCTCCCCTCCCCCCAGTTAGGCCTGATCTCTGCCCTCTTCTACCTACCACTTGCTGCTTTTCTTTCACTGTCAGGGTTTGATCTGTTATGTGTCTATATCTTCAGATTTATTTTTCCTAGTGTGCTTTAAAAACTCTTGAGCACTCAGGGAGGGGTTAGGGGAGAAAGGAGTTAGACCCTCAGGAATAGGGACTCTGCTCTCTTTCTCTCTTCCTAGACCCTGGATGGAGTTCACTGAATTGGCCCAGAGTTCCCGAGGGGCCGATGTGTTTGTGTTTCAGTGGGCTGGTGTTACTGAGTGGGACACAAAAGGCTAAAGCAGAAGCCATTCCCACAAGCCTAACATTTTCATATTTCTCTGCCAAAAAATCTTCGGTTAGGGTTAAGAATAACTACTCTGTCTGTAGAAATACCAAGGGCTTTTGTTTGCCAGAAGAAAAGGGCTTTTGATTAAATGCCTTCTTCTCATTTTTTTTTCCTTTCCTTAAGCTGCTGTGGGAAGACTTCAGAGCCTCTGAAGGTGCTGTGTTTGAGGGACTTGGGGGAAGGAAAGATAGCAAAATAGAACGAGGAGAGACAGTCATGCTTTGCCAGCCATTTATGCAGAGATGAAAAAACCCCCCAAAAATCTGTCCAACTTTTGTTGACTGCTTTTGCGAGCCTTCCTTTCTTCCCATGTTTTATGACATCCATCCAAAACAGTAATTTCCGAAGGACCTGTAGGGCTGATCTGACCTTGAACCCTGTCCTACCACTTAGTATGATTTCAGACAAGTTACTTAACCTTTCTCTCTAGGCCAGAGTTTCTCAGCTAGAAAATGAGGATTGTAAAAGTACCATTTTCATAGAGTTGTAATGAGAACTGAATGAGTTAATAATATGTAGAAGGTACTTAAACAGTGCCTAGAACAGAGTAAGTACTCAGTAAATGCCAACTACTATTTCAGTAAATGTTACTACTACTATCTATGGCAAATGTTGAGTGTAGCTTTATTTTCTTGATTACAAATTTAAAATATGGCTTTCTAGGGCTGAAAGAGTCTGGCCTTTGTCTTTTTAGGATAAAAAGGAGGCAAACATTCCTATCAGTCTTGACTGTTTTATCAGAAGCAAAGGGACAGGTTTATTCTCGGTGTGGACACATCTTAGAGGTTCAGTATCTAGTTAGTTGAATGTCAGCAAGGGAATCTATTTCATTAGGAGAATTTACTGTTCTTTGACAAAGCAGTTCTTATTTATGGGGTGAGAGTGTGTCATGACTGCAGGAAGTCAACCACTTTTTCTGTCTTTGTCTGAGGGCATTAAGGTTTCTTGGGCTTCAGGAGAGCCTGAACCAAGCTATAGAGGAGGGGTCCCTAAGTTATAGTAGTGAGACAGACACAGGAGGCATCTGAGGAGGGAAAGAGAGCATCCTTAAGGGCTGGGCTGGTCCTAATGAATTTAGTACCAGGTCTGAGAGGCTCTGAGCAAGTGCCTGGCCACCACATTTCCCTGGGCATAAGTAAGAGACCTGTTGAATGACCTGCCCCATGTCTTTGGGCACTTTTATAAGCTGCCACCTCCTTTCCCAAATTGCTGGGGGTGGCTAAGAAAGTGACACAGAAATTTGCTCTTTTCCATATTGTCTTCAGTTTTTAGGAAGGATTTCGATGTCTGAACTATACCACCCCCAACCCCGCCCTGCAAGGTGAAGTCTCATCTTCTTGCACGAAGTACATTCTAAAGTCAGCACATGAAGTGAAAATCCCAAATAATCAAAATTATCCTTAAAAGATATCTTAAGTAACCCATCAATCAAGGTATATAAACATGGTTTTGTGTATAGTTGGCCTTTACTAGAGGACATTCTCAAACACTAGAATCGTATTCAGGATTCAAGGTGCTCACAGTGTGAGAGGCACATGGGAACTGAGACTTGCTGACATCTCAGATTGAAGTCCTCTTATCTCATGTTCACCCTGGTACATAACCTCACTTTGGTGTAAAACTTCACCCAGTGGAGTTGTGAGTAAAACCTGTCCACATGTTTAAATTATTTCTCCTTCTCTGGTCAAGTTTGTATGGTTAAGTTCAATTGTGTTGAGATTTTCCTGTGTTTTTCTTTTTTGTTTCTGTTTTTCTTATTTCTTCCCATTTTGTAAATCTCGTTTTCTTCTAAACCTGTTTTATAGCTCTCAGCAATTCTTCTCTTGTCCAGAATGCTTATTTGTGTGTTTGCCTGTTGCATATCTTCATTATTTTCAATGTTCAGGATTCTTGAAAGGGTAGTTGGGAGAGAGAGTAGGAGTGGAAGACCTCTAATAGTCTTCATTTAAATTCTGTAGTAATAGCTTTCATTTTCTCCTCTCAGGTCCTCTACTAACTTTTGATTCTTATCCCTTGTATAGAAGGCCCTTTCTTTCATTGTCTTCCCCCTTTAGGTCATTTTTCTGTAGAAAATCTCTGCTTATGCTAGGCCACTTACAAATGAATTTTTGTTATATCTACTAAGCATCACTGGTTTAGCTCTAGATGTTTAGTTGGTTCTTGGATGAACCTCAAATTCATAGTGTCATACAGAGAAGAAACAGAGCCCATCCAGAGAGGTCAAAGGACAAGACAATTTCCCAAGTCACACAGCTGGTTATTGACAAACTGAAACCATGACCCAGGTTCCTGACTTGGAAGTTAAGTGTCTTTGCTCTGAATCACAGTGCTTGCCTTTGAAACCTTGAATAGGGACAGTCCTTTGTAAGACCTTTTAACTGTCATCCCCATCCTCCACCCCTGCCTTGGGGGAATTGTGACTTGTTTGCTTTTGTTTAATTTGATTTCACTTCCCTTCCTGAACAAAAATGCTAGACAATATGAACTTCAAGAGGGTTAAAATTAGTTCTGTTTCAGAAATGTATTTAAGAATTACGTGGCATCTCTTCGGGTAGTTTAGAAACTTAGGGCTGTGTTATGACTTGCTGGACTGGGATTCGCTGTCACTGGCCTGGAGGTTTGAGAGCAGGGAGATGGCTAGACCAGAGTTCTAGAGCAGGCGATAGCTTGTGTAGGTCACCAGCTGGAACACAGAAAGGTAGTTAAGGTCAACAAACATTTGATGAATTCCTGTCTTTGCAAGGCACAAGTCTAGGTGTTGGGAGTACAAACTGGATTCCTACTTTCAAGGGTCTTACAGTCCCCCTGGTTTAACTTGAGAAAAGAAGGTAGCATGTATAGTTAGATACTAGCTCAGTGAGGCTGCAATTTTTCTTGTCCTGATTTGGTCACAGACCTGGAGGAGATGGAGTTGCTGTTCATTGGAATCTTGGAAAAATTCCAAAATACAAGGCACTGAATATAGTTTGGTCATCAAATAGGGCAAGGTGGGGTTTTCCACAGGGTCTCAAGGGCTCCGTTTTACTGACTCACTGAAAAGGGCAGCTGGGAAAAACATGAGGTTCTTTATACCCTTTCCTCCCTTTTCTTCCCAGTGTTCTTCCTTCTAAGAGCTACTAGTAAGCATTAAACTAGGTAATTTCCACCTGTCTGTCTGTCTGTCTGTCTCCTCCTTAACTTTATTTTGAGCAGTGGGGGCTCTCAGAAAAAAAGTAAATAATAAAAAAAATGATTTGCAAAAAAATAGCCCTTGCTGCATTTAAATCACACACTTCATCAGGCCTGGGAGAAGTTGATGCAGTGTTTTCAGACAGTGAGGCAGTAGGGGCTTCTGGCTGGGAGGGGCATACAGTTGTTCTGGGACTAGCTACCCTGCCCCCAGCCTGTCCCTTAAGTATTGTCTGTCTCTTTTAGCTTTTGTTGCTTTAAAACATCACATTGTAACAAAGGTCATAGCTGTAGTCCTTGCTTTCTCAATCCTAAGGAAGAAAAATGAGTTATTTTTAGCCATATATATTTCTTCTTTGCCCTAGAGAAACCATAAAACAAAACCCAGGAAAATGAACAACTAAAATCCTCCAATAGAACAAAAACTTCAGTAACCACCATGATTGACTTGTGGAGCCTCAGGTGTTGGACTTCCAGAGTTTCTTATATAAGAGTTTTCCAGATTGATGGCTAATGTACAGATAACTACATCAGGCCCTGGCTGCCATCATTTTGCTGTACAAGAAAGGAACATCAGAGGCGGGGTTGAGCCATTCACGTGTCATTCATATATTTTTATTGCTAATGGAGAGGAGGGTGGTGGTGGTAGAAGTGTGTCTGTGTATAGAGGAAGACCATGCCCAGTTTCTAATTGGCATTGGTAAAAAGCCTTTCAGAGAACCAGCTCTCGGAGGTGACTTTGTGGAAACATCTCAGTTCTGCTCTATGAACTGTTTACTTTGCTGTTTCTACCAGCGGCTGTAGTGAATGGCAGAGCCACGTTGTGCCCTTAGGCTGTTCCCAGTGACCTTCAAGATTAAGAATCATCTGGGTGAGAAGAATGCTGAAATCCTGTAGCTACCTAGTTCAAAAGAAAAGCTGCACTGCCATGGTGATAAAGCTCCCAATTGAATAAGGAAAATGGCACTTTCCAAAAATCTGGGTGGTAGTTATTTTAATCAAGTTGAGAAATGGGATCACTGAGAAGGGGATTTCCGCAGTATCTAGGCTTGTCAGGGAAACTGTTACTCCCCACTGCCTTCTATTTACAAATTCCAGGAGGGGAGCTGAGGCCTCATGGTTGTATCCCTGTCCGCAGTAAGACAGGCATGCACAGAGGCCTGCCAGCCACTGCTGTACAGTTACACGGTAGTGTTCCCTTTTGAAAATACTTCATGTGCTGAACATAATCTTAGTACCTCACAGATGTTGCACATGTGTTAACATCCTTCCTGAAATCTGAAAATACAAGTTACAAATAAATACACAGTAGTTTATAAGCCTTTGCTCTTAAGGAAGCTGGCGTGGGATTTCCCTCATCTTTTCATCCTATCAGACTCCTTGAGAAGGGGTGGTTAAGAGCATTCCTCTCTTTTCCCTCTTTCTGGTTCACCCCACTGGGGCAGACAGTTGCTGGGTTCAACCACATTCTTTCCCAAATGATTCCTAAGGCATGAGGCTCACTGAGATTTATTTTTAAATTCATAACCTCGGGTTGAGGGAAAGCAGTTGTCTTTACCGAATTCCCTTGTGGAGGCTTTCAGCTGCCCAGACACCCCCATGTCTTTACCAGGCACGTTCCAGAAGCCTGAAAGCCTTGACCCTCAGGAGTGACATTCTGGTCTGGCGTCTCACTGGTGGAATCCCCTCATGAGCCATGGCCATGGCATGAGTTAGGTGTCAGATTGGGAAGCTGGAGGAACAGGTGGCCTGTGAGCTTAATATGAAACTTCCGGCTTGATAAGTGGTTTTGGAGTCGTATGCTTACTGAAAGTTTCCTTCTGCTTTCACACCAGCTTTAGCCATCTCTTGATGGTCTCTTTAGTTCCCTTCCAGGATTTTCTAGGAGCATGCTGGAAGCTGTCAGAACATAAGGAGTTAAACCACAGTGAACTTGTGGAGAATGATTAAACAGTGATTAAGTGATATTTTAACTTCTGTTTGTAGGGGAGAAATGGAAATCATCAAGAAAAAAAGTTTGTAGTTTTGACCAAAGTCATCTTATCTTAAAGTTGGCCAAGGCTGACTGCTTTTATTCAGGTTCATTTTTAGCTGCAAGGTGAACTCCCCTACACGCTTCTTTACTGATGTCCATCTTTGTTTTTACTCATATTTCTCATGCTCTCTTTCCCTTTCTTCCTCTACCCCCTTCTCTTTTCCCTCTCTCTCTCCCCCCACTCCCTCCTTCTCTCTCCCTCTCTCCCTTACTCCACCTCTGCCTGTTTCCTCCCCACCCCATGTTGTTTTAATTGGTCTGGAAAACCAGTTCCACTCAGAACAGAGTTGGAACAGGACTTGGCTGTCCTTTGTGTTTTGTTCTTTGATGGTCTTGGTATGAGCGTGGATAGGAGATTTGGGGTATTTGAAAAGCCATTGGACTAGTAGTAAAAGCACCAGATAAGGAATTGAAGATGCTTGGACTTGAATCACAGCTTTGCTACTTGTGAGCTCTGTGATCTTGGGCAAGTTACATAACCTCTATAAATCTCAGTTTCCTCTTCTGTAAAATGCGGGTGATGATTTCTATCTGAAAGAGTAGGAGTTACATATGATTAGAGTTACATATGTAAATATCACTGTAGGCATTTAATTATGTTTGAAAGTGGGAGCTTTGCTGTGTGATTGAGGTCAGAGTTGTTTGTAGGCTTTAGAGAGTGCCTTTGATTGGCTTTTTGCCTATTTACATAATGTTAATTGTTTAGTTTATAAATTATAGTATAAAGTTAACCTATTCTTTGCCTTTGTTCTAATCTACTAGAGGTAGTAGCAACCCCCAGTCTTTACCACAACCACTCCCAGCTACTCTAAATAAACAGATTTAAATGAAGTGTTTGTTATAGAAATACAGCATTAAGACTTACTATTATTACTTATCCTCTTCCAACCAGATTGTTACAAAGAAGTCTATTTTATAGAAAATTTCTGCTTCCCTACTCTGGTATTGATGCACAGATCTATTTATCTCAGGAATGATTTGTGGCCAACTTATATAAAGGAAGATGGAAGATAATTTCTGACCACTTTTAATTTTGCTATGTTTGAGGCACTTGTGGTAGAGCAATGGATCATGGTCATTCAGTCCTTTTTCCTTTGCTAAAGTGGAATAAGACAAGGCCAGTGGGGCTTGGCTGTTTCCTTCAGCTCTAGTTATGCCTAAGTCTTTAGGTCTTAGGTCTTAGAGTGCTCAGCTCAGTTGTTTTGGAAACTTGTTAAAAAGCATAATGGGTTGCCTTGCAATATGAAAGACATTTTGTGGTTTTATAATTAGTATCTTTTAGCATATCCATTTTGGGAGGGGTCCTCAAAAATCTAGTGTTTCTAGTGTGCTAAGTATTTGATAGAGTGTAAGGAAATTTTTGTCTTAAAGTTTCAGAAAACAGTGGCTCATTGCTTTTTACTTTATATGTTCATGAACTGGAACTTATTGTTAAGATGACAGTACTCCCCAAACCGATCTCCAGAGTCTATGCCGTCCCTATCAAATCCCCGCTGGCTTTTTTTTTTTTTTGGTAGAAATTGACAAGCTGATCCTAAAATTCATAAGGAAATGCAAGAGACCCATTAATAGCCTTTTTCAAGATTATTGCAAAATCTTGAAAAAGAAGAACAAAACTGGAAGACTCACATTTCCCAACTTGAAAATTTACCACAAAGCTGTAGTAATCAAGAGAATGTGGTAATGGCATAAGAATAAACATGCAGATAAATGGAATAGATTGAGAGTCCAAAAATAACTCCCTACATATATGGTCAATTCATTTTTGATAAAGGTGCCAAGACAATTCCATGTGGAAAGAATTATCTTTTCAACAAAGTATACTGGGATGATGGATATCCATATATGAAAGAATGAAGTTGGACCCCTATCTCACACCATATATAAAAGTGAGCTCTTGAAATTAAGAACAAACTGACAGTGACCAGAGGGGATGTGGGAGGGGACAATGGGGGGAGAGGGGGAAGGGTTGTCAGGAACATGTATAAAGGACACATGGACAAAGCCAAAGGGGTAGGATTGAGGGTGGGAGGTGGGGATGGTTGGGATGGGGGGAATAGTGGGGGAGGGGAGTGGAGACAACTATACTCAAACAACAATTAAATAAATGAATGAATGAATTATTAACCTGGAAAAAAAGTGAACTCAAAATGGCTTGTTAGACCTATGTGTAAGAGCTAAAACTCTAAAATTATTAGAATAAAATTTAGGAGTAAATCTTGGTGACCTTGGATTAACCAGTGATTTCTTGAATATGATACCAAAAGTACAAATGACAAAAGAAAAGAAAAATAATAGATAATCTGGACTTGGTCAGAATTAAAAACTGTTGTGTTTCAAAGGTCACTATTAAAAAAGTGAAAAGACACCACACAGAATGGGAGAAAGACAAAAAATTTAAATGGATATTTCTCCAAAGAAGACATATAAATAGCCAATAAATAAGCAAATGAAAAGATGCTCAACACCATTAGTCATTAGGAAAATGCAAATCAAAAGCACAATGAGATACCACTTCATACCCATTAGAGTGGCTGTTAGAATCAAAAAGACACATGGAGCATGTGGAGAAATTGGAATACTCACACATTGCTGGTGGGAAATGTAAAATAGTACAGCTGCTTTGGAAAACAGTTTTGTGGTTCCTCAAAAAGTTAAAGATCAAGTTGCCACAGGACACAGCAATTCCACTAACTAAGTATATATCCAATAAAAATGAAAATGTGTATCTGTACAAAACTGGTACACAAATGCTCATAGTAGCATTATTCATAATAGCTCAAAAGTGGAAACAACCCGGATATCCATCAACTGATGAATGGATAAACAAAATGTGGCATGTCCATACAATGGAATATTTTTCAGTAATAAAAAGGAATGTAATTGATGCTAACATGGATCAAACCTGAAACTATCATTTTAACACATTGCGTACTGCATAGAAATCTCTAAGACATATGCCAGGGACTGCACGTTTTTGGGCAAACTGCACGTTATTTAAATCATCATAACTACAGATCGTCTCCGGAATCGTCAAAACAGTCATCCGCATCTTTGATCTCACTAGGAATATCTGATAAATTATTGTTAAATACTTCTGGAAGTGCATCAGTTTCGTTGGTCTCCTTCCTTTTTCTGAGAGGGGGCATTTCTAAAAGCGCCAGGAACTTGAAGACGAAGACTATTCGAATGACCAAAATACAATGCAACTGCAATGCTTTATGGGTTCGTGCAATTACATAGTTTTTCGTAGATTGACCTGCACGGTTTCCACCAATGAGATCGCTTCATTCAATGTGGACAAGACAGTGTGTTGACATCTAAGGTCCATAACAGATGGCACGTGAAAACTCGTGAGCGGTCCTTAACAGGTGGCGTGTGAACCACGTGAAAACTCATGAGCAGTACGCAATGTGTTAAGTGAAAGAAGCCAGACACAAAACACCATGTGATGTATAATTTCATTATAAAGAATAGGCAAATCCATTGAGACAATAAGTTGATGTGGTTGCCAGGGGCAAGGGGAGGGTGGGAAGGTAAAGTGATACAGGGTTTCTTTGGGGGATAATGGTGTTGAAGTATTCTCAAATTACATAGTGGTGATGGTTGCACAACTCTGTGATTATACTAAGATCTACTGAACTGTATACTTTAAAAGGATCATTTAATTGTATGGTATGTGAATTAAATTCAGTACAGCTGTTATAAAAAAATTTAGGATGATTTGTACATATGAATTGCATTCAGTCAGTTTGTACTTGGCCCTTTATCTTGCCACCATGGATGTTGAAGCCAGAGCACCACTACCTTGAGCCCTGGGAAGGTTACTGTTGCCTCAAAGACTGAAGGTGAGATTTAGATTCGCAATCAGTTCTTGCAGAATAATTGATGGCGCTTTTTATCAGGAATCACATCTTTCAAGGTAAATGCTCTGAGGTTGAAGTGTTTTCAAGTTTTAAGTGTGACCCTCTGTGTCCTATTCTTATTTATCTTTAACTGTGTGTCTCACTGGAATAGATAATTTATGTTTTGGGTTCCAGGCCTCATTCCCAGCTCCGCCAAGAACCTCACATCTTCCATGTCTTACGGTTTTCCTCCAGGCTGTTGATCTTGCTCTGAAGCATTCTTTCCTGGGAGATGTGGAGTTAATAGCTGGAGTAGCCGTGCCTCCAGATGATTAACTAAAATAGTGATTTTCAGTGTTTTTCATCTCATGGAACACTTAAACCAATTACTAAAATTCTGTGGTACACCAAAAAATATATTTTCTGCTTATCTGGCACAAAAAAAAGGTGTAACTTGGATTCACTCACACCGGATGGCTGTTGTTGTGTTGGCTGTTGTCATTTTTTTTTGACAATCTAAGCAAAAAGAGGTCAGTGCCCCTGAGTATAGTCATGTATCGTATGTTTCAAATGATTTCAAAAATCATTGTGGCTCACCAGTTGAAAATTGCCGCACTAAAAGAGTGAATTGCCAGGAAGGGCCTTAGGCCTGTGTTGGCAGAATGAGATGACTCATTTTTCATCAAAGGAATTTCAAAGAAAAAATAATGACAGGATGATGTCAGAGGAGCAGGTGGAGACAGGAACCTTGATTGAGGCACAAGCGGGAGGTGTTGAATGGTGTGGTTGCCTAGGCAGTCAGGATGATTGACTAGCATAGATCACGAGAAACGTCACCTGTTTTTTAGTTCCTTTCTCAGAAGCCCTGGTGTAGGCAGTGCTGTTCATGTGCCTTCAGAGCATGTGGTCAAGTCTGTGCCTGTCCTGAGTGTACTGTTTGTGTCTGGGTGAGACATCCTGTGCTGGTCATGGACTTCTTTCACACTCAGTGTGGTGTATCCTGGTTCCTGCACTCTGTGCATCGGCTCCATGGCTAGCAGGGTCTGTGTCTTGGAATTGAGGTTTATGTCATGGTGGCTTGAAGTGTGACCTGTCCCCTGATTGATAAAGATATGGGAACTTGCCTAGATATCAGAAGGTCAAATCTCAGGTACAAGTACTTTATTGCCCAAGTACTCTGGTTCCCTCTAGTGTTTAATAAAAGCTGGATCTCTGCTTTAACTTCGTTTCTTTTCCTTCTTTCCTCCCTTCCTTCCTTCCTTCCTTCCTTCCTTCCTTCCTTCCTTCCTTCCTTCCTTCCTTCCTTCCTTCCTTCCGTGAGTTACAGGCCCTCCATAGTGTATATGGATGAAGCTGATAAGTGAGGGAAATTTACACTCAGGAGGAAGGATATTTAAGTTTTGGTATTTTTGCATATTGCAGAGCACTAAAGTTGATTAGGTATACAGGCTCCCACTTATATTAAGAGAGTGCTCCTGGTCACCACTATGCCTTAGCAGTACCAGAGTTTGTGTGGTTGTGAGGCTAAAATCAGCAGTTTACAAAAAGGTAAAAGAGTGGATATTTTTTGCTATCACTCTGCCTCAGGGTTCAGGTCATCTCATCAGGGGAGAGATGGCATAGCATGATCAGTTGCTGTGTTTGTGCCTTATGAATTGTTCATCTGAAAGTGTCATGCAGATAGGTAACATTGAACACCACCAAGAAGCAGAATATACTGCCTCTATTTAAGATATATCATAAGCAAGAAGAAAAAGGAAAAAATAAACAAAAATCCTGAAATTGGCATGGGAGGGGGGAAACTTTACTTATTACTATAACTTGGCACTGTCTTCAGTTGTTGCATCATTCTGGCTGATCATAAGTTCTTTTTTGGACAGTAGGACTAGGTGCACTGCGGGACCATAACTGGTCTTTGGAAGTAGGGTAAGAATGACATGAACCTGGAGGCACTGATCAGATCATTCATTTGTTCTTTAGAGGATGGCGCTGGATTTCCCTGGGCCTTAAGTAGCAACGTTCCTCCTCCCTGCTAGTTGTGCTTCTGCTTGTGTGTCTCCACGAAACAATAATTCATCACAAGAGAGACTTAATCTTAAGTGCCACAGGACCCAGGGAAAAATGTTCCCTAGGGGTGAGTTTGATCTGGGATCCCCATGAGGGTAATCTGTGATGATGAGTTTCAGAAGTCACCACCTGATTCACTGAGTTAGTGAGTCTGAGCCAGAACATACTCTCTGTATTGTACCTGCCCCGTAATATATACAGATCCTTTCTCCGTTTGGGTATGAACTAAAAGCCTTTAATCAGGAGGTCGAGCAGTGATAAAGGAGAAATTCTAACATGCCAATCAACCAGAATGTTAAGGGAATTAATTCATGTGGAGGCTGGGATTCCACATAACTTTGGTTTGTGGGGTTTTTGGTTTTTTTTTTTTTTGGTGGGGGGAAGAAAAGAACTTTTTAGGGGCCCATTGTCACCTATAGAAGATCCAAACTCATCTTGTCATTTAAGAACTGTTATAATCCAGTCCAACTTTCTGTAAAATTGTTTTTATCAAAATTATCTTTATTCTTATTTTTAAAGGTCAAATATCACTATGAGGTTTGTAACAAAAATAATCTGTTCTACATCTTCCTACCTCTGAGAACTGCTTCCACGTCATTTAGCCGATTCTTTTAGCATTTTCTACTACATTTCTTAAATATATCCTTAGTAATTCTTGATTTTTCACTTTTAGACGTTACCTGTTGATGTTTTACTACAGAAGTTTAACGTTTAATTCTTTCATCATCCCTGCTCCCTTAAGCCTTTCGGTACGAGCGCTCTTTCTGCCGCAACACTCCTGCTGTATGAGGTGCCGCGCCGAAAACGCGCACATAGCACATGGTCAGTCCTCCTTTGTGTGAAGACTTCCTAACCTTATATAAGACCAATGTTTAATAAAACAATGCTTTTTTCCAAGTGTTGTTTGTAACTTTAATATTAAGAGATAGTTATATAAAATTCTATCAATTATATAAGTAAAATTTATAAAAATTATATACAGATGGAAGCCGGATATATCTGGTGCTCGTCTACACAGGTCATCAGATGGGCGCCGGATATATCCGGCACCCATACCGAAAGGGTTAACAGGTCCCCCTTTCCATCTTCATGCATTATTACCACTGCATGGTGTTCAGTGTTTAGATTATTATGATTACATGATATTGCTTAAACCTGAGCCATATATGAGTCTATAATTACATTTTCTTTCTTGACCAACTTTTAATTTTTTTTTGGAATTAATAATTTCTCCTTTGTTTACTGTTCTATGTACCTGAGAGTTCCATAGGACTCTCAGATAATTCTAAGTATGTTGCAGTATATCAAATAATCTTTTGGTTCATTTTCTTTGGAGACATCCCCCAGGAGATTTCTGTTCTCTGGCTGTAGCCTTTACTAAGTCTCATTTTGGGGCTTCCCGTCACCATAATACTGAGAAATTCCTTCACCTCTCTTCTGTGTTGGATCCCATGTTTCCTGGATCTCATTCTGTTAAATTTTCTTGGTTTACTTCATCTCTTCATTGGAATATATTTTAAAAAAAACATTTAATCTGCACCTGAGGATATGATTATTGATCTTAGGTGGGGCGGGAAGAGAGAGAGAGAGAACAGGAATGTGAGAATCACCAATTGGTTGCCTCATATATGCACCCTGACCAGGCAGGGATTGGACCTGCAACCCAGGTATGTACCTGACCAGGCATCGAATCCACAATATTTTGGTGTACAGAGTGATGCTTGAACCAACTGAGCTGCCAGGCCAGGGCTGGAACATGGTTTAGAGTAGCTTCCTGAGAGAAGATACTTAAGTAATAATTATTTTTGAGACTTTGCTTATCTGAAAGTGTCTTTATTCTACTTTTCATTTAATTAAAGAGCTTGAATATAGACTTCTAGGTTGCAAATGACTTTCCATCAGAATTTTGAAGGCATGCCTCTTCCTGGCTTTCAGTGTTAACTGTTGAGAGAGAAGTCCAATGCCATTCTGATGCCTGACTTTTGTTTGTGACCTGTTTTTGGGGGGTTAGGTTTTAGGATTTTATTTTTATCCCCAGTATTCTGAAATATTATGATGATGTGCATTGTGAGGATTTTTAAAAATTTGCTGAGTTGAGTTCTCTGTGGGTCTTTTTTATTTGAAAACACATCTTTTGTTTATTAGTCTTTGATATAATTTTTTCTCTTCCATTTTCTTCATTTTCTCTTTCTAATATCTTTATTAGTTGGATATTGGACTTCTTTTATTGATCCTATGGGTTTTCTCCCCCTCTACATTTTCTCTCTTTTTGTTCTAATTTATGGTAAAAATCCTCAGCCTTCTCCAGCTCTTCTTTAAAATTATTTATTTTTGCTATCCTATTTTTCAATTTCTAAACAATGTTTTCTTATTCTCTGAGTATTCCTTTTTAATGCTACTTCTTTTTGTTTTGTGGCAATATTGCCTGTTAGAGTTCTCTGAAGACATTAATTATAGTCCCTTCCATGATTTCCTCTGCATCTATTGATAGTATTGTCTCTGTTTGTTTCAAGCTTCTTCTGTTCCTTCATTTTAGTCTCTGTCTTTCATGTTAGAGACTCTTTTAAAATGTCTGATGTTTCTTGGTGATCTTCATGTTTAAGAGTAGCCCCTACAAAGCTGATTGGTGGGACTTACTGACTTGTATGTTCTAATGAATGAGTAGGTAGGGAGGTCCATTTCCACAGAGAAGAAAATGGCCAGTCTTCTGTCTGGGGCCTCTTAAGACTGTCAGCCAGAACTCTGGGGTTGCCAAGGACTGCTGTGGGGCAGGAGGGAGGGGCTGGTTCATTATGTGAAATTTCACTTAATACCCTTGTTTTCAGAAAGGCACCCCCTTCTACCCTTATGAGGGTCTGAATACTTTCAACTAGTCTTACTTTCAGCCTCACCCAGTAGCCTTCCTTCCCCTCCCTGCAAGCCTTTAGAGGTTCCTGATGCTTCCAGTTCTCAAGCCTTTCTGGAGTCCTGCAGCACAGGGTGCTTGTTTCCTATTGTTCCCCATTCCCCACCAGCGCTCAGCAGAAAGAGAAAGCTAAAGTTTAGATTAGTAACCATTTATCTAGTCACTCCCCAGTTTCTCAGACTTTTGTTGATATTTTTAATTCTTCTTTTCTGTGCCATTCTTACTCCTTTACTGTCATTTACCAAAGATTTCAGAAAGGAATGGAGATAAACGTGCATGTTAAGTCTGCCACATGTAACCTAGAGTTGGCAGAAGTGAATCTTCTCAATTTCTCTCTCTAGTAAATACACAAACCCTGTGCTCTAGTTTCAGTTGTACCTTCTTTTTTCCATTTTCTTGCTCATGCCATCTTTCTTCCTGGACTAGCTGCTCGCATTTCAGACTGTTCACGTCCTACACCAGCTTCCAGATCCAGCTTATATGCATCATTCATGGAACCCCCCCTTTTTTTTAAATTTTTGAATATCTCTAGCTGGAACTGACCATTCCATTGACTGAGTTTCTAAAGTTTCATACACTGAATTCTTCTGGACTTGCCACCTTCATGACACAGCATATATTTTTTGCCTTATGCTGTAATTGTTTGTATATATACCACTTCCCTAGTTAGATTTTAAGCTCTTAAAGGATAGTTCATTATAAGACTAGCTTTGTAATTTTATTTTTGTTATTGTTAACAATTAAAACAGAACCCAGGCAACTAAACATTTCATAGAACCACAGAGTTTTAGAGCTGGAAAAGAATTTAGAGATCTAGAATGTCAATTCATTTTATGAATGAATGTACAGATCCAGTGTGACTAAATGATCTTGCAGTCGTAAGCGAGGGGCAGAGCTGGAACTGTAACCTCCTTCTCATGTTCTTACACTGCTAAATGTAGTGATAAAACTGATAAATGCTTGATTAAATATTGTGGTTAATCCAAGGTTAGCCGAAGGGCATGTTATGTTTTAATTTTCTTGTTGAAAATTTTTGTATGTATTTTTTTGGTCTTAAGGTAATTAGATAATTTGAACATAGGTAATAATCATAATTTCTTTCCTTCCTCCTGCCCTCCCTTCCTTCCTTTTCTCCTTCCTCCCTTCCTGGGATCTTGATTATTCTGGGTTTTGTCAAAAGTGAGCTGGATAGTTTTTTCCCAAGGTATCAGGTACCCATGGATGAGAAAAAAATGTAGGCAACTACTGAAAGTGCCCTGATTTTGAGAACATTTTAAAAAATTAGTGACATTACGTATTTTGGGGTACAGACCTAATTTAATTGGATCCTAGTTAGTTTTGCTATTTGATAATTCATCAAAGATTATTGCCCAAAGTATCTTTAAAGTAAATTATGTGTCAAAGATTCTTCTGTGTTTCCCTAGGTTATCTAGCTCTTGGCAGTCATTTCCAGAATGTTTGAGGTAGCTCCAATATTGGTGTCTGAAGGGTTAGATGCAGCAAGAATGGTTGGTTATTAGGAGAAAGTTGAACGACATCTGTTGTCTGCTTAGGATTTATTGGACATCAAGCATGCCAGACACTTTTAAAAAGCTAGATGCTATTCTTTTCCTCATTCCCTACTTAGGGCACCAGAGGATAGGTGTGCAGGTATTTAAGGGGCTGTCCCTTTCCTCTGAGATTTGATTGTTATTAGGGTTTTGCCTCACAGTATGAGGCTGAGTGATAGCAGATGGTCTGATACTGGGGTGGGCTTGCAGTCTCCCTCCCCTGAGCAGTGCTGTTACTGGACAAGCTGTCCATGGTGGAATGAACCATAACCAACCTGTATGCTGGGTTGAGCTTTGTCTCATGGCCATCACTTTTGGTTTTATCCAAAACAGAAATTGTTGTCCCCAGATTTTAGAGTCAAGGTTTATTGTACTCATTCTGCCTTTGCCTGTTTTTGCATTGCCACCTGGCTGCCATTAGAGGGAATTGACTATATACCTCTGAGTTCCTGTAGGGGGCTGAGAGGAACCATTCCTGTTACCAGGGTGGTATGTGTGTTCTCTTCCCTTAAAACTGTTACCCAAATTTCCTTTTATGACTCTTAAGTCAGAGGCAGCTGGTAGGATGCATGAGGGAAGCGTTACTCACCAGGCACACGTAGTGGCTCTGACCGCTGGCCTGGAGTCTGGGCTGAGCTGAGAATGAGTCAGCTCTGAGAATGGAAAGATTGCAGGGTAGTGGGGGGTGGGAGTTGTGTGCCAGTGACTGCTGCTTCTGTGACTGCTCTTTTCTCTAAAAGGACTTATCTCAAAGCTGGGAATACTGGGGATCCAGTAAGCCCACCAACTTTGTGGTAATAATGTTTCCTGTGAAGGGAATGAGCTGATTGGACTTGGCATTGTTGCCTTCTATGTTATGGGTGTATATGAGTTTTGAGGCAAGCTTGAGCTTGTATAATGAGAGTTCTATGTGTAAGAGTTTCACTCCAATAAAAAAACACAGAATCTCTGTCTTGATTATAAAGTTGAGTCTTCTGTGTCTATCTTTGTCCAGTAGGGGTCACTGGGGGCTTAAGTTCTCAAAGAGAGAAACTCACTCCTCTTGTGGTAGACCAATCCGATTCCTTGTCTTTATTGTGGCATATTTGTACATTTTTTAAATATTAGATCACAAACAAAAGATGTGAATTGTATTAAGAACTGACCAGTCTGTCTGTCTTGAGGTGGTAAATTCTTTTCCTCTTTTTACTTTACAGCCACTGCCAGGATCTGGACAACTACCTCACAAAGATCTAAAATTAGCTCTTTGTGTGTGAAGCTTGGTTTCCATGGCTAAATAGTTTAAGTTGATTTCTCTTATCTACCTTTTTCTTGGCCAGGATTCTTCCTCTGAGCCTCAAATGTAGCTACCTGTTGGCATTCTCAAGCCTGCCAGGTTACCTTGGTGTTGAGCTCCTGATCCCTTTGTGAGTGGCATGCCCACTCCTGCCCTGTTGTATTGACGGTGACTCGAAAAGCTAAAGTTGATCATGTGTTTCTTAGCCAGACCACATTAAAAGATGTGTTCTCATTGAGACCATTTTTGGGGTTTTATTTGGAAAAGCATTTAAAAATGCTTGTAGGCTGGATGGGAGTAAGTGCTAACTTACTTTCATTGTGCATTCACTTGGAATGAGATATTTCTGGACAAAAGTAACAGCCTTGGCAAAATTTAGAAGCATTTTTCTTGAATCTTCTCCATTTATTTCAGATAACTGACTACCAGACTTTCCTGGAAAAAGTTTAGTAGTTAGATCTTATTATTTTGTTAGGGGGAAATGGTCAGAATCCCAAAGAGAAGGATTATTTTAAATAGCACTATGGATGTTAAGGTTAACTAAGTATTCTTGTCCTTTCTCTTTTTGAAGCAATGCCATTGAAGTCTGATTTGATTTCTTCTTTGAGTTGGTGACTTAGAGCTGTTAAATAACACACACTTTATGTTGACTTACCTCCTTGCACTGGCCACTGAAGAGGACTTGATGTTCTGCTAGGGCATACATGCTCTAGTATAGTAACAATAAAAACAATAGCATTAATGAGTTAACTCTGTGCCACATGGTCCATGCCTTTTCTCACTTAATCCTCACTGTGACATGAAGTGGTAATTTTATTGTCCCCCTTTTACAGATGAGGGACTGAGGATTAAAGAGATTGAGTAATTGGTTCAAAGACACACACTAGAAATCATGAAGCCAGAATTTGAATCTAGGTTTGACTAACAGATTATGTTAAATTTAGAGTCCTGGGCAGAGAGAGAGGCACCAGGGCTTTAAGAGTCAGTTTTTTAAGTACTAAACCAGAGCTTTTCCCACTTTACTTTCTACCTTTACTCTTTTCCTTACCTTAAAAAAATATTTTACTTATTTAGTTTTAGAGAGAGAGGAAGGGAAAGAGAGAGAGAAACATCAGTGTGTGGTTGCCTCTCATGCGCCCCCTACTGGGGACCTGGCCCACAACCCAGGCCTGTGTCCTGATTGGGAATCAAATCCGTGACACTTTGGTTCACAGCCTGGGCTCAATCCACTGAGCTACACCAACCAGGGCTCTCCTTCCCTTTTCTTTCCCTTTTCTTTCTCTTTTTCCAGGGTAAGAGCCTCAGTTGCTGAGCTAGACAAAAAGGCCACCCAGAGTTTAGATATTGGGTAGAATCTGTATTTGGAGAGATTTCTAGAACTGGAATATCTGTTCAATAAATTGATTTTTTCTCAGCTTCAAGGAAAAGTAAAATGTATATTTGTGTTCTTGGAGTTACTTTTTCTCTTACACTCCCAGGTAGATTTGGAAGTTCAGTGTTAAAAGTGACTCGGCTGGCTCCTTTGTTAGTATATGTTATCTGTTGGGCCTATCTAGAGGAGCATATTGAGTTATTCCTGCCGTAAGATGAATAGTTTTACAGACACTTGCTCTGGTGTATGTTTCTGTGGTCAAAATATATACATTCCCAAGAACTGCTTATATTTTGGGACTCTAAATGGGTTATTGACCCTATTGTGCTCTTTAGTATGTCCCCCTCTTACACTCCTGGCTCTCCCAGTGCTCTTTAGACCCTCTTGTTCATTCACTAAGTCAGTAATTCATTTATCTATCTGTCTACTCACTCATTCCATAGTTATTTAGTGACTAGATTTTATATAGGAGGGCAGAATTCATCTAGCTTCAAAAACTGTAGTGGAAGGCTATAAATACGCTCACAACTACATGGTAAAGTAGAAAAGCCTTAATGTCATGAGAGGGGAACTTAAAAGTATAATATAAGGTCGATAGGAAGAGTTTTATTTCTAATTGGGATAAAGGGAGTCTGTCCCAGGGAGAAATCTGTGGAAGTATTGACTTTCAGCTGGTCCATAGGAATGGGATTTTGATATGGAGATGGGAAGGAAATACACTGCAGGGTAAACGAGGGACATATTGTAAAGCCAGAGAATTCTGAGCTTGATTTGCTGGCAGTGGGTAATTAAAAATTTTAGAATGAAATTACAAATGAGCACTTGAGCATTTAATATGTGCCAGTTATCATGCATGCTTTAGGGGGATTAATCTCTTAGTGGATGAGGACAGGATTGGCAGGTTGGAGACTTGGATTGGGCAATTTAGATTAGGTAAATTATCAGTTTGCTAAAGTTTTATACAGTCTGAGCAGTATTCAGAGGTCTTTGTGGTCAGATGTGGTTTGCTGCTTCTCCAAATAATAATAGCGGCCAATAATTATTGAGCATGTATTGTGTGCCAGGTGCCATCTAAGTGCCTTAAATGCATTAACTCATTTAAGCCTCACTACAACTATATGAGACAGGCACTATTATTATTATCATCATTTTGCAGATGAGGAAATTGAGGTTCTGTTATTTGTTAAAAGTTGCTAATGTGACATATATTGTAGAATCTGGATTTGAATCCAGGTAGTCTGGCTTCAGGTTGATCTTATAATTACCATATCTCTGTGATGCTCATGGCATCTAGGTTACTGAGCAAGAAATTTGGGAGCTTTTTCTAACTTTACTGTATTCAGTAACACTTAGGTATGTAGAAAATTCTTTAAAGGCATTCTGGGTCTTTGCATGTTTATTATTGTCTCAATTCTACATTGCTAAACATTAGAGACAGGAGTATATGATATATACTAATTAGCTTCTGTAAGGTCCACATCCTCTGCCTGTCTGTAGTTACGTGCTTACTGGAGGAGACAGATCACAAGAGCTCAGGTCCAGGCTTTGATGCCTGGGTCCTGCCATTCTCAGAAGCCCAAGGTTTCCCATCCTGTCAGTCATACGCTACATATACTAGTCTCTCTACCAAAGTTTTAATCTCAGATGTATACACACACACACACACCCCACATATATATATGTATATATACACACATATATATGAGATATATATCTGCTAAAATTATATACATATATAATTCTTAAAAGAAGTTCTCCCTTTATAAGCATTATTTTTCTAGCTTTCAGAAACTTTAATTGTAACGGGTCTTAAATTTTTAGTCTTTATCTGCAGAAGTTATGCTTATGGATGTGTTATTTTGAGACCAAGTATAACTCCATGGCCGTTTGAATAAAACATGCAGCCTCCCTTCTCACAGGCCTGCTTTCATCTTGGTCACAGACATTAAAGTGATTCTGGGAGATTGTCTTGTTTCAAGATTTCTTGTGGGTAACGGTTGTGGGTGAATGTCCTAAATTCTTGTGGGTGAAGTAATCTTAAAGAGAGGCAGGTGAGAAGGCCAGTCTGAAATCCTAACAAAGTTCAGAGTCTTGCTTCTACAAAGTTTCTTTGATGGTTTGGTGCCCTGCCCATTTGGGCTGTTAATGAGCAATATCGTGGGGCTGCTAAATAAGTCTTTAAATGGCCCATTCTTTGTATAATAAATGATCTCTAAAAAAGAAACTAGTCACTCCCTTCTGCCAGCCTGTAACCACTTCCTGTAAATGACAGCCCGTGGGTCCATCTTAGTTTTGCTAAGTGAAAAATTCATTTTCATAAAAGCAATTCGCCTCCTTTTCTTTCTTCCTTCAAACAAACACATACACAAAGGCTGGAAACAAACATTTTACTTGTCATATGGTGAAAAATGATATATCCAAGGTATAGTATGCCATCTTGTGAAGATCTTATGAAGAATAAATTACTTTGGTTACCTTTCATTGTGTTCTCTAATAATAACAGATTCAGAGTGTATTTTGATATTTGAGTGCTTTGGCTTTCTTTTTCTTAAAATTTCATAGGTATTTGGAATGATGGAAGCATGCGAAATGATTTTCTAATTAAGACAGTTTTACAGCAGTTTCTGATAGCAGAACAAAACAAAGAAATGACTTTCATTTTGGGAAATGAAAATATTGCGTAGATATTTATAAGATTGCAAGAGACAGTTGTACAATGGTGATATAGACAGTACTAGTACCGTAATGTTTTGTGTCGACCTTGAGATTCTTTTCTTAGAATTGGGTGGATCTATGTACAGACTGTCTTGCAAAGATGAAGTTTTCCAAACATAGTTATCTAAAATTGTTTAACTTCAAGTTAGTATACTTATTTTGCCAGAACTTTTGAGCAAAGGGAGGCAGTGTGATAAAATACATTGATTGACTTGAGATAAGACACGTAACATTTCAGATGTCTATTCATTGTTTTACTTACTTTGTGGCTTAGGACAAAATAATCTGAATTTTCTGAGCCTCAAGATTTTGATTTCTAACATGGGGATATTTTAGGGGATGTTATCAGGATTAAATGAAGTAACAAATGTGAAAGTGCTTTCTAGGAGGTGCTCAAAAAATGTTAGTGTATTATAGTACTAGTATATCATAATATCCTTCTAAGCATGTCCATCTTCTTTGACCATCACAGCTCCAGAGCTTCTCCACAGAAAGGGGTATGCATTATCATCTTGGTGTCCACTGTGCCTAGCATGATACTTCATGTTTTTAAACTGAATGAATGAATGAAACGATCTGTTTCACAAGACAGCCTGCTCCAGAGGGAGCTCCAGTTCAGTATCCACTGGATGCACTATCAATTTTCCCTCTGTAGTGCCTATTTCCTTCAGCAAACACTGTTATTTTTCACACGTCAAGGAAAATCCTCTTTTGACCCTACATCCTTCTCTCTGCTCCCTGTTACAGCAACATTCCTTGAAAAAGTTGTTTTTAATTTGTTGTCACAAATTCTTCTCCCATTTTCTTTTTTACATTTAATTTTTAAAACTATTTGTAATTGCAGTATAATTGACTTATAACATTATATTAGTTTTAGATGTGTAACATAATGATTTGATATTTAAAGATTTTATTCATTTTTTTTTATATATATATTTTATTGATTTTACTGTTACAGTTGTCCCATCTCCTCCCCCCACCCCTCTCCCTGCACACCCCTTACCCCCACACTCCTCCTCTTTAGTTCATGTCCATGGGTCATATATATGAGTTCTTTGGCTTCTACATTTCCTATACTATTCTTAACCTCCCCCTGTCTATCTTCTACCTACCATTTATGCTTCTTATTCCTTGTACCTTTTCCCCCTCTCTCCCCACCCACCCCCCTGATGATAACCCTCTG
>VMDR010006542.1:0-44930 GCA_007922815.1 Macrotus californicus | reverse complement strand
GGGGCCCAGCTTCTCCACACCCTCGTCAGCACTTGTCCCCTGTCGTTTTAGTGGTAGTCGTCCCAGTGGGCGTGAGGAGTGCTTCCTTTTGCTTGTCCTTCGGATTTTACAGGTGCGTCTTATGAAACGTAATCGTGGTTTTTACATGCTGAGATCTGTCAGCACTGCTAGTTTGCCAGATACCAGGAGCCTGGATATCTTGGTCAGGCTTTAAGAACACTTCCTATCTGTGCTCAGTGTTTCGGTCTTTACTGTAATAAAACAGATTCAGAAAGATGTTTTCTCTCTCTTTTTAAAGATTTTATTTATTTTTAGAGAGAGGGGAAAGGATGAAGAAAGAGAGGGAGAGAAACATCAATGTGTGGTTGCCTGTCACGTGCCCCCTACTGGGTACCTGGCCCGCAACTCAGGCACGTGCCCTGACTGGGAATCGAACTGGCAACCCTTTGGTTCACAGGCCAGTGCTCAATCCACTGAGCCACACTAGCCAGGGAGATGTTTTCTTTTTAAATAAGTATCAGTACAACTGTTTGATAAAATGTATTCTTAGTAAGCAGCCTTTTGTCCCCGTGATACTTTACACGCGGCAGCAGCTAGCAGAGGAAGCGCCTACACCAGCAGCAGCCTCACACCCTGTTAGAAACAAGGTCTCGTCAGGCGTGGACAGTCTTGGTCCCCTGCCTGGGCCGTCTGTATCAACACCTCTGGGGGCAGGGCCCAGCGACCTGTGCCACAACATAGCTCCAGGTCACCCTGCTGCGTGCTAAGCTTAGGGACCCATGGTGAAGAGGTGATGCTGTGTTTCCTTTCCCCACGTGTTGATGCTTTGAGTTGAGTCTTTTACGGTCAGAAGTCAGCACATCCCCATGGGGCTTTTTTATGTGTCTGGAGGGCAGCGTCGCACCGAGTATGAGGGCAGGGGAGCAGGCCCTCACTGACCCTGCACACGGGGCTCGTCAGTAGCGGCCAGCTGTGGAAAGAGTGTCTCGGCGACACAGCGATTGCCCGTGTGCGAAGGGCCTTGCAGACCAGAGGCAACTGTAAAGCCCTGCGGGAGGGTTTGCTGGGACCCTCACGGAAGGCTGCTGTGTTTCTCCAAGCTTTGGTCGCTGCCCCGCAGACCTTGAGGTGGAAACCTTGGGCTTGGTTCCATCCCTCAGCAGAGCGTCGCCCCCACCCCGCCTGCCCGCTCAGGGCGCACGCCATTGTTCTCATCACGGCTTTTCCTCTGCTCTTCTTCTGACTGTTACGGCTTGTGCTGCTCGTTTTCCAGAGTGAGTCACTCGTCCCGTCCTCTGTCCCGCGTGTGACATCCTTCGACGACTCTTCTTTGTCCTCAGACTCGCTGATTCTTTCAGGACACACATGTGGTGGACGGGCAGGGGCGTAGGGCTGGACGTAAGCTGAGTCGTACGTAGCAGGTTAGGTCCACGCTGCTGTGGAGCGCAGCTGCCGAATGGAGGGGCCTCCGGAGAGAACAGTGGTCAGAGAGGTGTGGATCGGAAACCGCGCCCTAGCAGGGGAGAGGTGTGCGGGGTGGGGCGTGGCAGGGTGAGTGGACGCAGGCGGGGTTAGGGGACCTGGGAGGCAAAAACTCAGGGGTGACAAAAGCCATCCAGTCCCCTCAGAAGATTGGGGACAAAGGACCAGCATGGCCAGAACTTTGAGGAGGGACAGACCTTGGAGGGAGAAGGCGGCTGTCCCAGCACGTGGGCTCAGAGAGCTGGCCTCCATGGGACGTCTGCTTGTAGTCCCCTCCATGGCCCCCATGTGGTTTTATTAGTGCACGTGTGTATGTTTACATGTGTGAGAGCACACCGCACTGCAGATGTGAGGCAGGGATGGAGGCGAGGCCCTGGAGACTGGGTGTGGACATTCGGGACCTTCTGAGGGCCTGGCACGCCTCCCAGCTCTTGGTGCTTGTCAGCTAATGGGACACTGGCTGTGCTGTCCTTGCCCAGGGGTGGTTACCTTTTCCTTTCTGCTGGGCTGTGGCTTCCTGTTGGGACAGGGAGGGTGGTGTGCCCTGTAGAACTGGGGGCCGTGACTAATGGGGCGTCTGCTTGTTGGTGCTCCAGGTAACAGCAGCGAGTGCCCCCCTCCTGGGAATGCTGAGGACGACACCGTGTGCTTGGACCTGGGCAAGTGCAAGGACGGGAAGTGTATCCCCTTCTGTGAGAGGGAGCAGCAGCTGGAGTCTTGTGCGTGCAATGGTGAGCATGTGACCCCCCTCGGCAGCCTGGTGTGGGGCAGAGGGCAGCCTGTGTCTGCCGGGCCCAAGGCCTCCACTTGGGGGCCCCTTGGTGCCCACCGCTCCCTGCTGCTGCAGGTGCAGGGCTATGTGGAGACCGGCAGGCCTCGGGGCTCAGGTCCTGGCTCCTCCACCTTGTCTGTGGAAACTGTCTTACTAGTCTGACTTCTTACCACGTTTTCAGACCATGTGGCTGGCGTGGTGCCAGGTAGGAGGGAATTTTGTGGGTGATGGATGGGTGGAGGTCTGTCTTCGCTGCTCCTCTCCCATGTCCCACATACCCTGACAGCAAGCTGTGTCCTGTTGGCCTTGAACTGTGAGGTTCCTTTAAGACCCCACCCGAGAGAGCCGATTCCAGGACTGGCTCATCTCAGGATGCTCGCTGCTGCGGTGTGCTGCCCTCTGCTCCCTGCCAGGTGCCTGTGCTGGGGCCGTGCTTAGTAATGGTTAGTGACACCGTGCTGACCTCAGACACTTGTTCTCAGGTCTCCATGTTACTTTTGGAGCCCCTGGGTCTGAGGAGGGCCTCAGGGATCGACTGATCCGAGCTGCTGCTCTACCCCAGAGGGAGTTCTGTTGGTTTCCAAACAATAGCCACAGCCCCTGGGCTGGGTCTCAGAACCCTCATGACAGAGTCAGTGTCCCTCCAGGCGGAGGGCTGTGCCGATAAACACGAGGACATGGCCAGTGCCGAGCAGACACTACTGAGTGAGTGGCAAGAGGCTTAGGGTGCCCTGGAAGGACACATAGTGAGGGCCCCAGAAACGTGTGACAAACATGACAAAGCCGGGTTTCCCTTTGAAATGGTTTTCCCTGTGTTTGCTGTCCTCGTTGATCTCGGTGACTAAATGTGCACTCGCCCCAGATGGAGTCAGTCCTGAGTGACGCTGCCAGTTGACCTCTGGGTGTCTCTGCTGTACGTGTGGGTGCTGGTGGCTTATCTGATGCCCCGTCGCTCCTGTCCCCACGTGCTCTCAGAGGCTGGCCTCTGTGGAGTTGTGACCAGGCTGCTGGGCTCCTGTCACGGGGCACTCAGAGCCACGCTGCAGCGTGGCAGCTCTGTCTGGAGCCCTGGCCTTCCCGGGCGTCCTGGACTGCAGAGGCCCGGGGCGGAAGGCGGCAGATGGGACAGCGTTGGGGCGAAGGAGAGAGAGGTTTGGTTTTACTCCAGTAAAGAAAGTAAACTTTTCTGTAGTTACTTTTTACCTCGTGGCCTCTACTCGGACTGAGGTGGACTCAGAAGTTACCCCTGGCGGGGCGGAACGTGGGTAGTATTAGCTCTGGAAATGAAAAATGAATGCCTTCCTTCCCTTGGGGGCACGGCAGGGAGGGGGGCAGGGAAGGAGAGCCACGTCTCCGAGAAAACCCAGCTGTCCACTCGTTTCAGAGACGGACAACTCGTGCAAGGTGTGCTGCAGGGACCGCACGGGCCGGTGCGTGCCCTACGTCGACGCCGAGCAGAAGAACCTATTTTTGAGGAAAGGGAAGCCCTGTACAGTGGGATTTTGTGACATGAATGTGAGTACTTATTCACGTACAGCTGTTGTCTGTACCTGCCAGACGGGAAGTTTTGTATTGTAAATACTCAGGTTTGCAAGTGGAAGGAAACCGAAACGCAAATGCTGCACGTCCTCCTCACCCACGCGGGTGCTGGTCTAGGAGTCCGGCAGGGGAGGCAGGGGTGTGGGCCTGACCCACGAGCCAGCCCACTCGCTCCAGAGTGGGTGCTGAGTCCGAGACTGGCGGGGGCTTGGGGGGCTTTGGCAGAGTTGGCTGTTTTGGGGCAGAGGGTCCTGATTATTTGGTTCTGGGTTCATTATAAAATTGACCAAGATGGCAGAAATGCAAGTTTTTATTTTAAAACAGGTACTGAACGAGTAGGAAGAACCTAGAAGCACTTTGACCCACCAAAGTCAGACCCTTTTGTTCTCTACAGAAACGCAGTTTTAGTCACGCAGCACGTGCACGAGGGTCAGTGTTCGCTTTCTCCCGGCAGCCTGGCTGCACTCCGTCGGGCGTGCCATCGGTGTCCTCGCTGGGCGCCCATCTTTAACAGACTGGCTTTCTCGACTTTTGTCTCCTGGTGATTCTTTTAGGGATAATGCTGTTTTCTGTTCACAGGGCAAATGTGAGAAACGAGTCCAAGACGTCATCGAGCGCTTTTGGGACTTCATCGACCAGCTGAGCATCAATACTTTTGGTAGGTGATTTCCCCAGGTGGTCGTCCACCTAGAACTGAGCTGATTTCTGCGATGTTATTTGAAAAGCACAGCTTCACTTTCCTGCGCTCTAATCATGCGACGGAGGGTGGAGATGTTTGCCAGGTGGTGTAGACACAGCCTTCAGGTGAGGGCAGTGACCACTTAAAGTGTGCGCTTCCTCCTCTACAAAAAAACGAGCACGCGGGAATGTAGCGTGGTTCAGTCCTGCAGGGTGTAAGTCTGAATCCTGGTTGGTGTAAGAATTTTTATTTACAAACGGGTCTCCGATGTTGCAGAAGCAGGAGGCGTTCTGTCTCCTAGGGCCTGTAGGTAGGTAGTTTAGCCACAGAAGTCAAACCCAGAGAGCCACACTGCCCTCGTAGGCTCGGGTACCAGCAGCCTTTTGTCCAACAGCCCCAGCCACCCCAGGGACCTGCTGAGCATTGTCGCCTGTGCACCGCCAGGGCTCGTCCTGGGTGGGGGTGTGTTGAGCCTCACATGGGAGCCACAGTGCCCTTCCGTCTGCTGGGTCAGCGTGCTTTCTGGCCAGCAGTCTGTGCTGTCTGTCCCAGTGACGATGTCCCGAGAGCCCTGAGACTGAGATTTGCGAAGTGCGTGGTCACGATGTTGACTCTTGAAATTGTCCACAGGGAAGTTCCTAGCAGACAACATCGTAGGCTCCGTCCTGGTCTTCTCCTTGGTGGTCTGGATTCCTCTCAGCGTGCTTGTCCACTGCGTGGTGAGTCACCCTTCTCGAGGAACAAAGTATTTTCTTATCATAACAGAATCTGACGTTTCCA
This sequence comes from Macrotus californicus, assembly GCA_007922815.1. Lineage (NCBI taxonomy): Eukaryota > Metazoa > Chordata > Mammalia > Chiroptera > Phyllostomidae > Macrotus > Macrotus californicus. The sequence continues at coordinate 39,678 of VMDR010006542.1, read as the reverse complement.
GTGTTATCTTTGGGTGCTCTAGCTAGGAAAGTGTAGCTTGTAAAGAGCTTAACTGATAGTCTGGTAAAGATTTCACTGTGTGTGGCTGCTTTACTCTCATGTAGTTTCTGAGGAATTGTGTAATCTGAGCACAGGGCACCGTCTGACTGGGCCTGAGGCCCCTGACGGGTGTGTGCGCGTGTGCACGGGGCGCCGCTCCTGCACCCGTCCACGTCCTGGCCTCACTGCGGGTGTGCAGGCCCTTCCCGCTAATGAGTGAGCAGTCGTTTTGTTCTCGTTCAAGTGAGCATCAGCTGACAGGCTGGATTGGGCTTTGAGGAACTCTAGGTACTTTATCATCTTGGGGCTTTTTCCAAAACCGTTCTCACAGCCCCATTCCCTCACTTCTCTGTGGACCTTGAGGGTTCGTCCTCTGCAGAGATGCGGAGGTCAGACCTGGGCTTCCGCGTGGACTCACTCCTGCAGGGCCCCTCATGGGGAGCATGTGGAAAATCCCGGCACAGCTCACTCGCATGGGTCTTCATAGCTGGCTTCTTTGGCCAGGGTGGGGCACCGAGGGGCCCTTCCTCCAGGCGCTGAGCCTGATGGGCTTGGGGAGGAAAATCTCTAGGGAGCAAGCAGTTGGGCTGAAGCAGAGCCATTTCTATAGGTGACAGGTGGGAGCCTTGACACAGGGACCACAGTGCCCTCCATCACGGGGACTCTCACTTGAGTCACACCTGCTTTGTTAGCAGTGAAGTTACACTTGTGGACCGCGAGGCCTGATCCTTGATTTCCAAGCAAAGCTGCTGTGAGGAGGGAGGGGCCGGCTTGTTTCTGACCAGAGCTCCTTCAGGGCAGCCCGACTAGAAGCCAAGCCTCAATTCGTGGGTTCAGCCTCCTTCCTGCCTGGTGCCCATCGTCATGAGATGTGTCAGCCACAGGCAGGGACCTGGAGCAGCAGATAGAACCATATTCAGGCTTCCGTAGGAACAGGGTGTAGGTTATGAGGCCCAGTTCTGGGAGGGGTTGGGGCCACAGGACTCTGGAGATGGCTGAGGATATTAAGGCTGTGGTGGGCTGGGTGGTGTGAGGCCGGGGTGGGGAGGGGGGCTGAGACACAGCCCCCTCAGCCCTCCACCCATGGCTGTGGTCAGCGTTGCCCTGGCACAGGCGGGGCCTGGACATCAGGGAGGTGGGCACCCTTGGGACTCTCCTGCCCATGGCAGGAAATAGCTCAGAAAAACAGCACTTAGACCTGGCCTTCCTGACCACCAAAACCTTCATGTGTGAAGGAGGCGCTTCTAGGCTGGTGGCAGATACTTTCTGTGACTGCTTAGTCATCCACTCCACACGGGGAGGGCCTGTAAGGGGGGAGCACATCACTGAGCCTCGTTTGTGGGAGCCATGCTCTGTTCTGTTGTTCCCAGGACAAGAAACTGGACAAGCAGTACGAGTCGCTGTCTCCGCTCCACCCCAGTGTAAGTACGCCACGTCCAAGTCCCTCTTGGCCGCACATGGGACCTTGCTAAGACCTCCCACTAGCATCCCAGCTGTGTCCCCTGTGCTACTGGAGGCCCCACTGCAACAGGAGGGTCTGGGGGCGGGGGTGGGGGTGGGGGTGTCAAGTCCAGGGACAGGAGCGAAAGCAAAAGTGGATGGAAACATAAAAGAGCTGCTGCTCGGCACTCCCCACGGCCGCCTGCGACTGAGCTGCTCTCACCGACTTAGTGCTCTGAGGCCCTGAGATCTCACAGTTGTCAGTTCTCTTGGAGGCCTTTAAACGGTCAGTTGTCGGGCCATTTGAAAGCCAGCTTTGCAGTCACTCCTGAGTCGAGGGCGACTCACCCTGTGCTTTCCTTAGTGTGAGGGACCAGGGCGTGTCCTGGGAAGGCCGCAGGATGCCACTCTTTTCCTCCCGCCTTTCCAGAACATCGAAATGCTCAGCAGCATGGATTCGGCGTCGGTTCGCATCATCAAGCCCTTTCCTGGGCCACAGACCCCTGGCCGCCTGCAGCCACTGCAGGCTGTCTCTGTGCCGCCGCTGGTGCCTGCGGCTCCGAAGCTGGACCACCAGCGGATGGACACGATCCAGGAGGACCCCAGCACAGACTCGCACGCGGACGAGGACGGCTTTGAGAAAGACCCGTTCCCCAGCAGCAGCACAGCCGCCAAGTCCTTCGAGGACCTCACGGACCGCCCGGTCACCAGGAGCGAGAAGGCCGCATCGTTTAGGCTGCAGCGGCAGAATCGCGTTGACAGCAAAGAGACCGAATGCTAGCCTAGGGGTCGGCGCTCTGAGCCCTTTGACTTGAGTGTGCTAAGTCTGACCTAAGATCACTCATAGGTTTTGTGAAGGTCTGGGAGGAACAAGTGACTTCCAGCAGGTGCTGGTCGTGTGTCTGGGCTTCCTTTGCACACACCACTGCATGGTTAGGCCCTTTCCCGTGCGAGCAGGTGAGGTGAATCGGGCTTGTTTGGAGGCTTTCAGGTGTTAGTGTTTTTTTGTTCAGGACACCCTTCAACCTGTGGTGCAAAAGCAGAACACGCAGCTGGGCCCTGCACTGACCTCCTACACGGGTGCCAGTGCCGAGTGCAGGACGCCTGTTTCCTTTCCAGGCCGTGCACAGGAAACGGGGGGAGGCACTGGGCAGTCACTTGTGAGGACAGCTGGAACACAGCATAATTTATTACTACTTTTGCCTTTGAGACAAGACAAAGATAAAACGGAGCTGTGTATTCTCCCCAGAGCAGGGGTTCTGTTTCTAGGTGTTACCCAGAGTGCCCACCGGCAGGGAGAATGGCACAACTCCATTTAGGAATCTTTGCGTGTTTCTTCAGAATTCTAAGGTTGGTTCCTTCCAGAATTAAGTCACTCCAGTTTACAGCGAGTCCCAAACGTAGCCAGCTGACTTCTGAATCCTGCCCACTCCTTAGGGCCCTAACTTGCAGGGCAGTTTTTCTGTTTTGTAAGTATCTTCATGTATTTCTAATACTGTTGCTTAAAAAACTCACAAAACCTGAACTACTTCAGAGTAAGAGCACAGCCACCTTTTTGAACACTCGCGGCCCCGAGGGAACGTGAGCTGTTTCTCACCAGGAGGACCGGTGGTGGTCAGTGGGCCAAGGAGGGCCAGGAGCGCCGCCGGTCTCGGGCTCACGGCTTTCGTTCCACACAAGCGTCAGAAAAAGCCCTGGTGTTGGCCTGCAAGTGGCTGTTGGCATTACTGCCCATGTTAGTGCCTCAGGGTTCTCGATGGTGTGTACTTTCTGTGTGAAGGATAAGTCCTCGGATTCTGATTTCCTTAAAAGTTCAAAGATTTCCCCCTGCAAGTCCTGAAATGTGCTCACCAGCCAACATGTGTTAAATGAGATAACCTGTAAATGTCAAGGGCAATTAACCAACCTGTGACAAATGGTGTCTTTTTTCCCTAAGGACATCTGTTACGCAGATACCTGTTACACTAATACTTGAACTTGTACCTTGTGGTATTTGCTATCTTTTAACTAGTTACAATATTCTTATATTTTAGTTACACTTTTGGAATCTGATGTAAAGTGTGTGAGTGTACGTCTGAGTGAAGCAATTCCCAGCTGAATGTAAGGAAATAATTTTTTATAAAATTCACTTTTTAAAAAACAGAACCGTCTTTACCTTTCTCCCCTCACGGCATCAGCAGGCTGCTCAGGGCGTGTGTAGCTGTGGCTCTGGAGACCCTGCAGCCATCAACAAACTGAGCGTCCGAACAGCCCACCTCAGGACAGAGCCTTCCTGAAAAGCAACAATGCTTTTATTATTCTTGGTTTGACATGGCGGTGGTTTGTGTTCCAGGGTCATGAGCAAAGATTTACGCTTGAGAAAAAAATATCTGGTCAGTTATCTTGGGATTTTGGTGCGTGGTGACATCTTGTTCTGTAAAGTCACAGCCTTCACTTCCTGTGCCTAATGGTCCCCGTCTCCGAGGAGACTGAGCTCCGGTTTGGCTTCCGCTACGTCTCGCCAGTAAGGGAGCAGCAGTGGTAGGGAAGAGACTTTCTTCTCTATCAAAGGCCAGAGGTGGGAGAACAGAAACTCGTTTCCTTCTGACGATAAATGCAGTCCATCTGACAAGTAGGATGAAAAGTCCTGTCAAGGGGAGAGGGGACTCGGTTAAAGGCGTATGCAGTGCCCCGTCTCTGCCACCCCCGCTGCCTGCAGCAGCACCTCAGGGCTCCGCTTGCGCCCTTCCTAGTGGAGGGTGCACTGCAGACTGAGCTTCCTGTAGCTTCAGGTCCTGAACACCCGGCTGAGACACCCTCCCAGGCCAGCAGTTCAAAGAAGGGGCTTACACATTAATGCCATCAACAGAACAAACGCCTGGCTGTGAAGGGGCCCTATTCCCTCCTGGTCCAGGTATTAAATTGGCAGGCAGGTTATTGGGAACAAAAGGACTGGCGCCACCGCCCAGGCTGGGACAGTAACTGCAGGAGTCAGTCCTCTGCGCCCTGATCCTTAGTGCCCTTTCTCTGTGGGGGTCGAGGCCTTTCCTGCTCTAACCCCCACCCCATCAGAGCCTGGGCGGCATGCTAGCTCCTGACACTCGGGCCAGGGCTCGACTCTCATGGCACTTCTGGGCCATGCGCTCAGATGACTTCTAAGGACGACCCCTTGGTCCTAGCACCCTGGTGCACGAAAGCTACAGGGGCTGGGGAAGAGCAGCTGGCCCAGTGGGGTGCAGCTCCCCAACCTTCTCGCAGATGGACACGGAACTCTGAGTGCTGTACCCGCTGCTCTCAGCTGCTGTTGCTGCTCACAGGTCTGGATTTCCAAGGAAGACGAGTGTCCCCTTCTGCAAATGCCTAGGAGTGGACAGCCGGGTCCTACATGACTGTGTTTAACTGTCTGTCCGAGGGGCTCTTCTACTGTTCTGCATGGGGGCCAGCTTTTTACCTTTTATATTTGTAAATGGGCTTTCTGGACTTAAAAACAATAATTAGAGCTACTTAGAATCTTAGCTGATACCACATTCTACTTAAACTCATTGTTTTGCCTGGTCATGAGCTTTAACTTGCCCGTGCGCTGTGCTGTGCGGGAGCTGGGCCCGGGTGTTCTCATGCAGGAGCCGTTCGTGGCCCACCTCTTCCCCGTGTGCGAACCCCAACTGCCGAGGGCCCGCAGTGACAGAGCCAGGCCTGCCAGGGGTGGGTCTGTAAGCTGTCCCCGAGCCTCTCCACCACTCCCTTCCACCCCCGCCTTTCTCCGTGGTGAAAGGGACAGCTGTCTTAACTACTCAGCCACGCAGTGCTCAGTCACTTCTGTGGGATCCTACTCACCCCAACAGGACCTAGCAAGCCACCATACCTGACCATCCTTCTGCATCAGGGCCCACAGGTCCAGCACGTCAGTCCCACAGTCTTGGGCTACGTGTAAGCAGGCACTGGCGTACTCACCAACAACCACGTTCAGGCGATTTAACTTGTAGCCTGTAGAGAACAGAGAAATCCACGTGACAACTGATGAACCCAAGTACTTGGCCTTGTGCTGGTTCTGACCCATGGGGGCAGCTGGGGGCCAAGAACAGCACAAGGCGGGGCCTCGTGGGCGCTATCCAGCACAGGCCGATTTGCCATGGCCCCCAGGATGCTAAATGGAGGCCCTGCACAGGAAGGGCTGGGAGGAGCTGGGCCGGCAGCCAGTAAGGGCTGTATCACAACAGAAGGCTGCGGTGAGACCCCGGGATTTTCACATATAACAAGGAGCTACTGCAACATCATGGAGAAATCACTTGCAGACGATCAGCCAGAGAAGGAGAAGCAGGAAGGGGCACACAGGTCACTGGGCTAACTCAGGGCTCAGCCAAGGGCCAGGCAGTCAATACTTGGGGAACACAATGTCTCTGCTAGCAATTAGTCGGCCCTGCCAGGATAGCCTAGGGGTAGTCACAATCTGTGAACCAGCCCCTTGGTGCCCAGCTGCCTCCCAACACAGCTTCCCTAGCTGTAGCCCGTGGGTCGCAGTTAGCTGGCCCAGGCCAACATGGCGGGTCTCAAACCTGAGAGCACGTCAGGATCACCTGGAGGACTTAGGGGCTCCACCTGGGACTGGCGGCTCTAACCGCACCCTCTGCACACCTGGGGCCACACCCCGCAGCCAGCGTGCTCAGCAAGAGCACTTTGTGCAACAAAGAACCTGCTGCCTGAGAAGCAGCCTGAGGTGGGGCCTCACTCTGCCCCCTGGACCTGGCCACAGGGCCTGCTCCCCCACGCCCCCATCCCCACACTCTCTCCAGGAAACTTCCCGTCTACCTCCCCTGGGGAGCCAGGACTCCTTGACATCACTAGGTGCTGCTTCAGTGCCTTCAACAGACCTTCATCAATGCCTCTACTACGCCATTTACCACATTGCCGCAAACCCCAATACACCTGATTGTCTCCCTCCCCAGCCCAGCACACAGGAACCAGGTTCGGTCACTTCTGTACCCTGAGCCCCTGGCCAGGGCCTGGTACAGCGCATGAAGGGGCAAAGATGAACAGTGGGAGGGGGGGACAGAAGCCTGGTGCCACAGTGCCCAGAGCCTCAGGCAGCTGTCCCACCACATGATGTGGAGGTGCCTGTCCACATGGAGAGCCTGCAGAGCTGCCCGTTTTAGAGGAAGGAAAGCTCCAGTCACTGGCGGGAAGCATCAGTGACAGGTGTGGCAGAGTGGAGAAAGGGCCACACTGACTGAAATGGGTAAGACAGCCAGCGGCAGGCACCTCCCACTGCTGGGGAGTCAGGAGAACACCCCAGATGGGACCTCAGTGTTGAAGGCACAAAGCCTCCCCGCCCCCACCCCCAACAGCACGTGGAGAACTGCAGTCTGTCTGTAGATGCTTGCTCAGCGTCTGCACGGGCCTGAGTGGCTTCACGTGCACCTTGGAGTTTGGAAAACACAAGGCAGAAAGTCAAAGCGAGACTCTGATTTTTGTGTCAAAAGTTCTCGGGTTTGCCTTGGTGGAAGCTCTGCTTTCTTCCCTTAGTTGGATGCAAGCAGAGTGGTGTGGACTGACCCCGAAGAACCTGCGCACACAGGCTGCAGGGCCCCCAGCTGTTCTCCTCCCGCACCCAGGCCTGCTCACCTTGCGAGAGGCACTCCTTCTCCCACGCGGCTTCACAGAGCGGGGGCGGCGTGATGAGAATGACCCTGCTCTCGGGCACGTCCACGGACCTCAGGTACTGCACCATGCTCCGTAAATTCGCCACGTACTCGTCCAGGGGGATGTGCTGCTTGGGATTCTCGTCTGTCAGGAGGAACACAGACACTTCCAGTTCAGGTGACAGTGAAGATGAATGCTCGTTCAGATGCCCACAACGCATGACGTCACCGGGACTTGTGGAGCACCGAGGCCAGAGGGGAAGGATTCAAGGACACAGTCCTTCACACAGGGCTCTGGCAGCACTCGTGCCTCCCTCCTCGTGTGACCACGTGGCTCGCAGTCAGTCACGCTGAATGTGTGAAGAAATACTGCGGAGTGACAGCTGGGCTCTATCCCAGCTTGGTCACTGTCCAGCCACATGTCCCTGGACAAGTGCTCGGCCTTCCTGTACCCGTCCCATCCCGTCCCTGGTGAAGAGAGAACAGGGTCTGCCTCGCAGGTGTCTGCGAAGTACATCGGCCAGGTGTGTCCAGCACTGAGAGCGAGGAGCCTGCCCCAAAGGGGACACTCAGTCACCTACTGCTGCCGCTGTTGTCACGGCCGCAAAGGGCTGGTTCTAGGTGGGCTCCCGTGGGTGTCCAGCGCCCCGTGCAGGCCATTTGCAAACCACACGTGAGCGCAACTAGAGAAAAAGAACGTCCCCACGGCCCTCCCTCTGCCTGGAAACCTGGTGGGCACTTCGGTGCACTTCTTCCCGGTCTTCCCACGCGGCTGTGTTTGTTTTAAAGGGGGTCATGCTGAAATTTGCTGTTTTCACATAATGTTATGAGCATGTTCCCTTAAATAGTTCTCAAGAATACTTATTAGTAAGGTGACCACATGGACGCCCCTGCTCTCCCACTGTGCAGCACCGACGGACATGTGACACAGCTGGCTGCATTCCAGGCAAGGGTGTGCCCCCAGAGAGCTTTCTAGAAAGTACGAGCGTGCCCACCAGGAACTCAGAGAGTGCTGGAAGGCTCACTGCTTACACCACTTTCTTTCTTGAGCCAAAACCCAAAATTCCTTGTGCTAACTTGCATTTTGGGGGGGGGACAAGTTTTCACACATTTTAAAACATGTATTGGTTTTTAAATTTCTCCTTTGTGAATTGTCTATTCCTGCCTTTGCTCATATTCTATTGGAGTTAATATTTTTCTTGATTTCATGGAAGACATTAACCATTTGTCTACTACATTTTTGGAAATATTTTCCTTGTGCCATTTTTTGAAAATAATTTTTTTAGACAAACTATTTCACAAAATATTTTCTTCCTTGGCAATTTCCTCCATTGCTTTTATGCTTAGAAAGGACAGTTTTTGCCCTGTCCTAAATTTGGTAAAACCTCACCATTTAAGAAAAATTCTACATGTAGATGTGGAGAAATGACTCCACTTTAACCCAAGTAGGTTACCTGCAGCCCACACTGACCCTATAACCCATGCTGCACCCGCTGCCAAGCAGAGGCAGCTGGTTTCCTGCCCAAGCCTCACCTGAGATGTCCCCAGGGTGCCCACGAGCAGCAGGAAAAGCCTGCCGCTGCCCTGGAGAAACCTCTGCCAGGAGACCACCCAACGCTCCTCGCTAAGGCTGATTCCACACCATGCAGAAGGCTTTCTTTTCGCCCCACGGAGGGGACAGAGTCTGCAGCCTGGCACAGCAGCGGTCCTTCTACCTGGCTTCTGTCACCCAGAGTCCTGCCCGGGGTGGGGCTGCTCTCTGGGTCAGTAAGACTCCTGTGCAAAGCACGCACCTGAGCCCTCCGCCCCAGCTCCGTCGGGAGGCTGGGGCCGAGCACAGCGTCCACAACTCTGGAACATGGGTCAGCACCCGGGCGTGCAGCAAGGAGGACAAGAATAGAACCCCTGGCGTTACAGGCAGAAGAAATGTGGGTAGTACTCAGGGAACTTCGTCTATTAGGAGATAAGGAAGCAGAGCATACAGGTGTGCCTGCTGTCACATGAGAATGAATGAGGAAAACACCAACGGCCTTTACCTTTCAGCGCACTGTCATTGGCACCAAAGAAAATCGTGACTGCTACGGGGCTGTCCAAAACGCTCCCTTTCCTGATTAGTCTTGGAAGGATAATTTTGGCCCATCTAGTATTATAGCCTGAAAATCCACGATTCAGAACATCACATTTTCTGAAATGAGAAGATTTTAAAGATGAATTGCAGACAAAACTGTTTTCACCCCACAGCTGACCTCTCACGGGGGTGTGCGCTCCAGCCTCGGGCCGCCTGCTCTGCCCGCCCGGTTTCCCACTGGTCAGCGACAGCACAGTGTACGCACGCCGTTCTCAGGTCACGCCAAGGCAGGGGTGAGCCAGCATAGCCTCGAAGAGCGATGGACGACTACAGAAAAAGGGCCGTGACCTAGCCAGCAGACCAGCTGATTTCACGCATGGTGGAATGGGGTGCTTTGAAAATGGAGTTTACAGGCCTGGCCGGGTAGCTCAGTTACTTAGAATGTCATCCTGACACACCAAGGTTTCAGGTCTGATCCCGGGTCAGGCTACTCTCAAGAGTCAGCCAATCACTGCATGGATGGGTGGAACAAGTTGGTGTCACTCTCTCCCTCAAATCAATAACATTTCAAGTGGGGTTTACTGTAGGGAGGCATTAATCTGAGCAAGAATCACAGGTACGAAGTCACCAATAAGCTGGACTTCAAAGGTAACAGTGGTTTCTTTACTGGAGAACTGTACAGAGTATTTGAGACTTTCTTACAGACTACTTTGAGTTTTAGATTTACAGCAAAACTGAGGGGAAGATCAAAATAAAAACCAAAAGACTAAAAAAGAACATTAAAAAAAAACTGAGTGGAAGGTACAAAGCGCCCGCCCCCATGCAAAGCCGCCGGCCCTGACATGCGCACCACAGCGAACACAAGGTGCAGGCGGCGACCCCACTTCCACCTGTCGGCGTCACCCCATGGTTCTACTTCAGTGAAATCATTTTAGTAAGTGCATCGGGTGTGTTTCAGTTCAAACCAGGTAATCAACAGGCACCTTCCTTCCCAAACACCCACGACTTGAGTCGCAGTGCCGTGTGGCCGACTGAAAACCCAACTGTGGCCCCAGAGCTTGGGGCTCGGGGCGGGACCCTGGCTCTGTCAGTGAGTAGCTGTGACCACGGGTCCACTCATAGAGCATGGACGTTATCCATAATAAAACGTTGTTTGAAAAGTAAATCTTGGATTCAATGAATGATTAGCAAATCGATGTGGTTCATTTTGGTTCAAATTCCTACAATCAATACATTTTCAAAGGTTTAAATGGATTTAAGAGTTGTTAAAATGCTTCTGTACTGAATAAAGATCTTATTTGAATATAAAGCAAAAACATCATTATGGACACAATTATGCACTTTAAGTATATTCCTAGCCATGTGGGCGGGACAGGAGGGCAGCCAGGGGCGTCTCCATGACCTTCAGGCTCGCTGATTAGGTTACACTGCAACTGAACCAGCCAGGGCTGTACCAGTGGCTGAGGCAGGTGTTCGGGGCCCAGGTTTGCCATGACTACAGACCGAACGTGCCCATCAGAAGGGCAGTTTGGCATGGGACAGAAACAAGTGTCAGTTCTGGGGCTAAAAAGGGAGGAGCACCGAACTGCTCAGCTCCTCAGCAGAGACGGCAGGCGACACCTCCGCCCCAGTCACCCCCCTGGCATCCTCACGACTAGCCCTTCAGCCCCAACAGGCTCCTGTTCTCTCTGGAGATCTGCCTGGCTAAGGGACAGGGGCGCTGGGCGCCAGAGTGAGTCCTGCCCTCGGCCTGGCCTCTGGCTGCACTGTGGCGCCTTAGAGCGGGTGTGCCCAGGGCAGAGGGAGGCCTCCTCCGTGGGCGGGGCCAGCAACGCTGCGTTCTGCGACGTAACTGATGCTGTTGCCAAGCTACAGAAATAAGGCGGACAGACCACAGAGTCTCCAACTGTCCTCTCTTGTGATTACTCTCAATTCCACGAAATTAGCTTCTAATCAAGTGGTCTTCTAGAACTCACACCTGTATGCTATCAATTCTGACAAGATTTTAGTGCTAAAATTAACTATGAAACAGTTAATATGAAATTGAACATTTAAAATGTTGATTTAAACATTTCAGCCCTGGTTGGTATGGCTCAGTGGACTGAGTGCCAGCCTGCAAACCACAAGGTCACTGGTTTGATTCCCAGTCAGGGCACGTGCCTGGGTTGCAGGCCGGGTGCCCGGTTGGGGGCTCATGAGAGGCAACCACACACTGATGTTTCTCTCCCTCTAAAAAAATAATAAATAAATAAATATTTTCAAATTTCCAAAAATTTTCAAGAATTTCAAATTCCTGGAGCTTTTCGGGCCATCTGAATAATTAATTTTTCAGTACCTCCTTCTATTTGTCCAGAAAAGGTTAATGGACTAATTAAAGTCACCGGGTTAAGGAAAAGCACTTGCTGTGATCGAGGCACCTGAGTAAGCCAGGTGTGCCGACTCGGCCGCCCAGCACGGGAGCAGGCGCCCTGTTCTCGCCAGAGCACGGGCCCAGGAGCCGAGCCACCTGCCGTCCCAGTGGTGTGACCTAGTCATTCGCCCTCTCCACCTTATTGTTGTCAGCTGTGACACGGGCAGGAGAATGAAGAAACCGCTCCTGTTGCTGAGTAGTTGAGATGAGATGAGACGGTAGTTTAAACAGCCTCAGGCGCGTGGCGAGCATCCACCCTTAGCTTTGTAGCCCCGCGCCCCTCGCCCTGCTTACAGAGGAGAAAGCTGAGAGGTGGCAGGGCGCACCTGCACGTTTTTAGGTTAAGTCCTCTGAAACAGAGAAAGCGTTTAGGGATAGAAAAAGCTGGAAGGTCAATTTTTCTTTTTCTAGTTTAGGGGATAAAAATAAAAGGAGTAAGTGAAGACTTTTAAAAACACCTTTCACACTTAGAAATAAAATACATTTTCTTGGTGTGACAGCTACACTGATGAAGAAAACTGAACCGATGACAAGGTGGTCACTCACCTGGCTTCTTTCTCCTAAAGGAGGCAAAGACGAAGCTCCCGCAGACCAGCTTAGTGACACCTCAAACAAATACTGTGTCTATTGTTTTTAACGTGGAAAATATTTCTAAATATTTATTTTTAACCTCTTGAATTGGGACAGTTTCCCTGCTAATGAATTCCTCAGCATATATTTAAATTAAGTCTGACAAATAAAATATCAAAACCATCACTATTTCTGATGTATTTTATAAAGAATTTTGGAGGAAAAAACTTCTATCCAAACTTTCGGTTAAGAATATATTCTTTCTTCAAATTGAACTTGCTAATCATTTAACTCATACTCATCATAATAATGGAAAAAGAGCCTGTTGCCTTTACATGGTAAACAGCTGTGCTTTTTGGATCCAAAGCCTTGATACATTTTTCACAATTTACAGGGTTTGCTTTCACAAGGAGGCGGGAGTTCTTGTTCCTGAACCTGGGGGCTGGGGGGGGCGGGGAAGACGACACACCCTCCCTCCTCCACAGCCCCCCCATTTTTGACTAGGACAGGGCAGTGAAGCTGGGGTGGGGGGCGCCCCTCACTCTCCATCACCAGAAGCATGCGGGGACCAGGAGGGACTGAGCTCACCTGACCAGCTTGTCAGCCAGGGACGCGCCCCATCCACCCTGCTGGAAGGAAAACTGGAGAAAGAAAAGCCTGTTAGTACTTATTCAGCGACCAGGGCATTTTAGGAAACAAGGGGCACCTCGGTCAGTAATTCCCGGTCTGTGCCCCGGCCCTCCCCGCCCCGGCCTGCACCTGTGCTTTGCCCGAGGCCACCTAGGATCCCTATACCACGGATTGGGCTTGAGCCAGCTGTGCAGGCTTGGGTGGAGCCCGGTCCTAGTCCCTGTTATCTGTGAGAGCTACGAAGACATTTCTGTGCAAGAGATGAAGCGAACTGTATGTTCGGCTAGGAAATGAACAGCTGAAGGATCAATAAGACAATTACAGGACTCAGGGTGGACGTCTTGATATACATTCCAGTGGACTCTGGGAATCCCGTGGATTTTAGGCTCAGATGCCTAAAAATTATGTTACCAATTATTGGCATACGCACAAAAAATGGGTCTAGAGAAGTTATGTCTGAACGTTAGAAAAATAAGAAAAGGAAAACCACGGGAGAGAAGTTCTTAAAAATGTACTCCCTTTGAAACAAGAACATTTTTTTCCAATTTTCTTCCTTAACGTGAGTTGAATGATCTTGAACGAAAAATGGCCTTCTGTGTATTTTATTCTCGGAAGCATTTCACTCGGGCTCAACCTGTTTCCCCGACGGGGCCGAGGGGCCGGCTCCCCGGCCTCCCACCGGAAGGCGCTGCGCTCCGACTGCGCGGGAGCGACTCAGGTTCGGGCGGTGGGAAAGAACCGCCACCGACGAAGGTACCGAGACCGCGCGCCCGGACGCTTCCTAAAACCCTACAGAAAAGCACGCGGGAGGGGGGGGACTCGGGCTCCGTCCTCCGAGGCTAGAGGACCCCGGAGGCCGCGCCGCGGGGCACACCCCGTCGCCCTGGGGCCGGGAACGAGCAGCGGGAGCCACGCCGGCTCTTCCACGGACGCCGGCGGCGCCGGGACGCGACGCCTACTGCGGTGGCCGTGAGCGGTACCAACTGCTCGGGCCTCGGGGCAGCCGCGCCGGGGACTGGGCGGCGGGGGGCACACGGGAGAAACGCGGGCCGTCGCTGAGGACGCCCGGCCCGTGGTTCTGGGCGGGGACGTGGCCGGGGCCGGGCAGCGGTACCTGGGTGATGGAATCTCCGAAGAGCAGCACCCGAGGCCAGAGCAGAGAGTTCCCGCACCCCAAGCCCTGGCAAAGCGCCATCACCTCTGGCGGAGCGGCCGGATATCCGGGGCGGGGCGGGCGGCGGCGCCTGCGCAGTCCGGCGTCCTCCCTGGCTGCAGTCTCGGCTCGGACCGTCGGTTCCCGGGGCTCCTGGATTAGGCCGTCTCTGGCCGTTTCTAAGGCCGGCGATATCTGTTGCCTCTTGCAAAGTGCATGCTCCCCGTTTACAAAAGCTCGCTCTCCCGCATTCGTTCGCTGTGGCTCGTTCATCCTGAACCGTTAGGTGGCGGCCGTGCCCTGACCTTGGGGCGCCCACTGACTCCCAGAGACGCGAGGCCAGACCCGAGGGTCGTACCTGCCCACCCGCCCTGGCCGCCATCGCCGGTCAGCCTCCCAGACCCTCCCTCTTATCCTCCCCCTCCCCTGGGCAGGCCGGTTCCAGCGTTTGAGCAAATGGCAGCGAGTGGGCCGGGAGGGCAGGAAGCACTCGCCGTGTAAGCCCCTGTTCCGCCCGCACCCGTGTATCTGACCACGGTGACTTGCAGGTTCATACGCGGCTCTGACACTGCTTTGCTGGAGTCCCAGGAGCTCACCTCGGAGGAGGTGGACGCCAACCTCGTGGTCAGGAAACCCGCACGGAGACGCGCTCCGTCGGGGCGGGCTGCGTGGACTGGCCCGCGGCCCCCGCCTCCCCTGCCCCTGAAAGCCCCGCTGGCCCGCGATGCCCAGACGGCCCACGTGGCCAGTGTCCCTGTCTTGCCAAGCCGCCGGCTCTTGAATCCACCGAGTTTTCCTTCCATCAGCTCCTGCTTCTCTATTGATGACTGGCAGCCGAACCGGGAGTCGGTATCCCGAGGGACTCATCGTCACAAAATCAAAAAACTTAACCATTTAGGGAAGGTTTTGACCTCTGTTAGAAAACAACATAGGCCATCTGCTAGACGTAGGGCAGAAGCCTCAGAGGACACTGCCCTGGGGCTTTGCTGGGGTGACAGATGGACTTACCCTGCACACAACAAAGTGGGGAGTCACACCAACACAACCAAGAAAAGTGGGGGTTCAGACGCAGGGGCAGGTGGACAGACCTGCACAGAGGTAGGGAAACCCTTGGCCCCAGTGAGTCGGCAGGGTTTTACTGAAGGTGTGCCTGCAGGTGAGGCATGGGGGGCCAGGGCCAAGGAGTTGGAGCAGAGAGCCCCCCCATCAGACAGGGGCAGGGGCTTCCCATAGACTGACTCAGCAGGATTGTTGCCAGAACTGGTCTGGGGGGAAAAGGGGCGGGCCCAGTCAGAGAGAAGCCTCAGAGTTCTCGTCACCCCCACCGTGCTATGAAGGGTGGCGGCCAGGGAAACGAGCCAGCAGTTCATCTGGAGACACCCGAGTTGAAGGTGAGACCAGGAAGGGCCAGGGGAGCAGCACATGGTTGTGCAGCTGACCCACCTGCCAAGGGCTTGGCCCTGGGCTGTCCATCCGGAGGGAGGCAGCTGAAGCCAGGGGGCAGGTAGGGTGATGCAGGGCAACACTCAGTGCTTAGGCCTGCGGTTCCCCGGCATCAACTAGAACCACCTGGGGAACTTTGAAATCGTGCTGCCCCAGGGCCCACCCTCCAAACCAAGCACCTGGAGGCAGATGGAGACAGTGGCGTCAGTGTCATGCTGCCCAGGTGACTCCACGGTGCAGCCAAGCATAACAAATTAAAAACAAATTATGTGACCGTTAGACCCTGGGTTTGGGCCAAAGGCAGAGTAAGCAGGCTACATTATAGAAGTGAGTGCACGTTTCATGTGAACAGTCAGGTTCACGCGTTGATGTTTGTTATCAGAGCACAGGGCAGGCACGGTCCATGCTGTAGGTTGTCAGTCACTGGGAGGGGCAGCTGACTCGGCCTCCAGTGTTGACGGGAGTCAGTGGTGGGGGAACTTGTGTCTTTAGGTCAACGAGGAGTGTTAGCAGCTGTCCAGTGAGGCTGGGCAGGGGAGGAGCTGGCTCGGGCACAAGCCTGTCACCTCTGCAGAGGGACAATCAGACCTTTTCATCAATGTAGATGCCAAGTTACCCCCAGTGGGGTCAACCTGCTCCTTCAGCAACAGCACCAGACACGCTTGCCTGTGTCCAGGGATCTGCAAGTCTGCGTGACAGGGACTTCGGGAAATGGGGCCGCTGATTAATTTACACAGGACGTGACCCCACAGCCAATACCTGTGCACCCGAAAACGTGAGCCTGAAGACTACACCAAGAGACTCTGGGCTGAACACAAAGCTACGAAACAGAATGTGACTGGGCCCCGCGAGTCACAGTTTGACAAACGTGGAAACCAATGGACTTGACAAGGGTGTCAGGAGGGAATGGGAAGGGGATGGCAAACTTTTAAATGATAATCTCGAATTATCACTGCTAGTCATTCAAGTTCAGAATGCGGGTGTGAAACACAAGTCATCGTGCGTTTCCTTGAAAGAGTACAGTAAGACATCCTGGTTCAGTTGCCATGGACAGATTTTTAGGGTTTTATTGCGAGCCTGCACACGTGCCTAGAAGTGGCATCCGTGTGAGCAGGCCCCGGAGAAACTAGGTATTTCACCTTCAGTACCGGAAGTTCAAGCACATCCAGACCCGGGAGGCCCTCAGTGAACGGGCGTGAGGGCCTCGTACAGCCTCTGTGCGGCCAGCTCCACCATCTCCCGGAGAGCCTCATCGTCTTCGCTGCCCTCTTCACACTCGACCGTCTGTGGGTGAGAGCGCAGACTCGGTCACATGCAAGACGATGAATCTGGGGGGGGGGGGGGGGGGGGCCTGTCGCTGTAGCTCTGCACACACTCAGCACCCTGCCTGCACCCCTGTGGGCATGCGTGTGGGCCAGGGCGACTCAGGACAGCACAAGGACTGGGCCTAATTGCAGGTTAATTTTGGAAAAAAAAGAACAACTGGGAAGTCTAGTGAACTGTATTTACTTCAAAGCCCACATTTCCATCTGGCAAACGACAGTCCAAGAGGCCAGTCTGGGCAACACAGAGGACTCAGCTGGCAGTCACCGTGGTCGCCTGCTCAACAGTCGGTGCTAAGTATGATTCAGACTCACTAATAACCTTCTAGTCACTTCTCACCTGCAGAATCCTCGGAGCTGTTTAGGTATTTTTCCTCCCATAAATATCCCTCATCTAAAAACTGAGGAGAGAAAAACACCCTTGATTCTATGACCCAATGATAACTACCGCTGACATTTCGGTACATAACCTTTGAGACTTTGAGCTATACGGAGATTTCTTTACAACAGAACCGGGAAAATGAACCATTCTTGCTATCATGTAACTATTCCTCCACGCAACAACGGAGGACAAGATGGTGTGCAAATGAATCCGCACCAGCACCCCACATGGCTGCACGTACCGCGGTCCCTGCGTGGGCACCCCCACACATCCCCTATCCGTGTGTTGTACTCACCACGTCCTACTCTTGGGTGTCTGGGTCTCTGGCAATTTCGGTCATGCTATAATCAGTGGTGAAATAGGCATCCTTGTATGCATCTTTGCTCACTGGTCTAACTCCTTTCTTTGGTTAAACCCAGTAAGTGGAATTGTGGGTAAAGGCATTTGCATTTTTAAGGGTTCTGATGCATCTCTCACTGCCTTGAAGAAGGCACCACCTGATTTCCAGCCCCTCCCCCACCCCAAGCAGCACCTGGGGACACCTTGTTTACTTTCCCACCGCTGTCGTTCCTTAGCGACCTCTGCTTAATTTGTGCCACTGTGATGAGCGAACAGTGACACTTCATACTTTCCTTTGTATTTCTTCTCATTATTAGTGGATCTGAACGTTAGTTTCTTATGTTCACTGGTTATCTCTGTTTCTTCTCTAGTGAATTACTAGTTTATGCTCTTAGCTTATTCTTCTATCAAGGTAAAATAAATGCAGTGTTTTCTCAAAGCACCTAAGCAGTCAAAGAACATACAAAGGAAATTTCCTGCCATGTATGTGTGTAGTGTAACTGGTATAATCTTCAGCCCAACCCTGCAAGGACACACGCTCATTCACGCATGCTGGTGGCATAGCTGTGCAAGGCCCGCTGGTGTGAGGCCAGAGCAGGGCCTGTGCCCTCGCGTCTCAGGGTTTGGAAAGTCCCCCGAGTCCTGCCAGTGCAAACAGAAGAGCGGCTTCCCTGAAAAATCTGGGACCCACTGTGTGCCAAACGAGAGAGGTGCGGAGTGGAAGGAGGTGTGCTCGCGGAGTGGAAGGAGGTATGCTCCGTAGAAGGAACACAGCGGAGTAACCCACACCTGGGGACGGGGGCTGTGCAGCAGCTAAAAGGCCCCCTGAGATGAGAGATGAAGAGCAAGAATGCAACACTTTGTATGCGGGGGGCGAGTGGGTTCACCGCTGTGCACGTGGGAAATGACACAATGGTCAGTAAAGGCCAACAGAAGAATAAACTCCTCAGTGTACTCACAATTGTAAACCCACTTTTGCCCACGCTTATGTTTCCTAAATGTCTTAAAACGTTGCAACAGCCACATACCCGAGTCTCCAAGTTTATATTAGCGGTCTTCCCATCCACCGTGACACCGAGGACAGAGCCATCTTTCACACTGACACAGTCTTCTCCAAATATGTCCCTTGGGATAGACAAAGACACGGTATTAGTGGAGATGCATCAGTAAGTATGTGAAGCACAGTTTTATGTGTTTGGGGGAAAAAAAACCTGAAGCTAGGCCCTAGTTGTGAGGTAGAATACTTGTATCTATATTCTTGAGACATATCAATTATTTACCTTCATATGTTTTATTCATTTTGTGACACAGGTAAAACACACAGCTACCACTTATTAGGAATGCCCTGTTCAGCAGCTATTGTGCTGGGCACTGGGCACTTTACCTGGTCTTACCTGTGATAATTTTGGTGGATTCCTCTCACACCCAAGCAAAACGAGACCTAGGAATGTGACTGGCCTGCAGCCCTGTGCTAGGGAGCAGAAGAGCTGGGGTTCAAGGCCAGGCCTCTCGGCAGAACCAGCTCCCAAGTCCCTGGGCTAGCCACTCCTTTTCACCAACTCCCACGCCCTCTCTGAGTCTGGCCCATAGTCACTGGGCGGGCCTAGGTGCCAGGTGCAGTGCTAAGACACCATCCCTGCCACTTCAGTTAACCATCCATCGCCACTTTTGCCTGTCAGTTACACAGACATTTGCTAACAGAAGTCCCACGAGCTGGGAGCTTAGAAAAGGAGTCAGTGAACGTGCACCCTCCAGAGGCCGGCGGGCCCTGACAACAGTGGGGGACACTGGGAGCAGCACTGCCCGAAGTAGGTGGGGAAGCAGGGCCGTGTGTCCTCCCATCCGACCTGCGTGGAAGGCTCAGTCATCCCAGGACCACACAGGCCTTCTCCTGGAAACAGGGCCACCCCCAGCAGGACTGTCCCTGGACACACAGGAGCAAATGGCCAGTCTTCCACAAAAGGTCCTTTCCACCTGGGGTCCCAGAGTGGCGCTGGGGGACGGAGACATCTAACCGCTTTAAATCAAAGATACACGTGACTGTGCTGTCTCTCCTGGGGGAACCCACGGCCTCACTGGACTGTCTGAGGGGCCGAGGCCAATAGGGCAGGCTCTGGGGACTGCAGAAAGACAGCGCTCTGCAGACGGGTCACAGGCTGGGTGGGGCTGGGAGCCGCCCTGCTGCCTTTCTCATGGCCGCAGAGGTCCATGCCTGCAGGGGCAGCTGGCGTCCAGGCAGTGTGACGGGTGCTTTTAAAATCAAAATGCCACCACCACGAACATGTCACTGAAGCTGTGTGACGGCTTCTGGGAGGAAAATGCCCATTTTTCAAAAGTTACTGCATGGCTGCTTTCAAAGACTGTCGGTGTGGAGCTTGGGGAAAGGAAGGAGCAGAAATGCCAACACTGGACCTCCGGGCCCGCGGAGCCCCTTCTTTGTGGAGTAGCTTGCAGTCTGAAAACTGAAGCAGTCAGTCCTCTGTTCACTGAGCGTCTGAGACGTGGCCATGTTCCAGGCACTGCGTCCGATGCTGAAATTTTAAAACTCAATTCAAATCTTTTCATTTCCCCCTTTTGGGGGTACAACTCATAAGCTTCCACTGTAGTTATCCACTCTGTAGCAGTTTTATATGGAAATTTTAGTTGGAAAGACATTCTGGCCCTGGCTTGTGGGGCTCAGTGGGTTGAGGGTTGCCGGTTCGATTCCCAGTCAGGGCACGTGCCTGGGTTGTGGGCCAGGACCCAGGCTGGGGGCACGCAAGGGGCAACCGATCTTGCACATCAATGTTTCTCTCCCTCTTTTTCTCCCTCCCTTCCCTTTTTTCTAAAAATAAACAAATAAAATCTTTAAAAAATTCTGAAATAGGATTAAAGAGCACTTAGGGGAAAGGCCCAATTATTATCTGCTGCTCAGAAAAATGCTGAGCTTCAAGCTCATCCACAGTCCACATGCTGCCTGTCTGAGGAGTCCAGAAGAAAACCACTCTTGGTCAAGACTTTACTTATGTACTTTTAGAGAGGAGGGAAGGAAGGGAGAAAGAGAGACACTGATGTGTGAGATATATTGATCGGTTGCCTCTCCCACGCCCTCAACTGGGGACCTGGCCCTCAACCTGGGCACGTGCCCTGACCGGGAATCAAACTGGCGACCTTGGGGTTTGCTGGAGGCACCCAGTCCCCTGAGCCAGGAGGCACCCAGTCCCCTGAGCCACCGCAGCCAGGGCAGAGCCACTCTTAGTGCAGAATTCACACTTAAGAAGTATGTAAGAGACCTCTTAAAGGCATACGACACTAAGTTACGATGTGAGAACTTATCCGAGATAACAGTGTTTCAATCTTTGTCGACCCTGCACAGCCCACGTGCAAACACTCTGAGGCTCTACACTCAATAGCAGAAGGTGTCTCACAGGGAGACAGCAGACCAGGCAGGTCACAGGCACGTGGCCCTGAGACCCGCTGCACTGCCCCACCCCCCTCGTGCCTCCTTCCATGCCATGCTACTCACTGCAGCATGATCTCCAGCCTCTTGCTGTACACGTGCAGGTCGGGCTTTTTGGAGACCTTCTGGACAGCACCTGGGGAGGAAGCAGCAGGGCACTCAGGTCTGGACTCCTATCTGGGGCAATTCCCACACCGACAATCAGAACGTGGTGGTTACCGATGAGTCAAAGCAGTTAGTTACCCATGGAACCCTTCAAGTGACAAACGTGTCGATGTCACCTTCCCGCCGAGGCACGCTGGCCTTCCCATCACTCTACCGCACACGTTGTCAAAGAGCCACAAAACTGACACTTGAGCAAGTGAAACTGTAGCTCCAGGAGTTCCCGCACGTCCAAACCAGAAAGTTCCCCGGTCGTTTTATCTTGAATGTTTCGTAAATTTAACATCCTGCTACATAAAGTGCATCCTGCTACATAAAGTGCATCCTGCTACATAAAGTGCACCTGTAATTGTTTCAATGACAATTAGCGTTTAAAACCACCTGCCAGCTGGGCCACTCAGCTTCTCCCCCAAACGAAGCAAGCTGCCAGGCCAGGAAGACGGGCCATGCTCGAGGTGCAGTTTCACGCCCCTGCGCACCTCCCCGTCCACCGCCAGCAGCGAGATGACACCGTCAGCTGCCCTGCAGCTCCTCAGAAACTATGCACGGAGCTAACAGGTGACCCACATTCCACTCCCAGGCACTGCCCCGGGAGGAACAAACACCCGTGTCTTTACACAAAGCCTGCATGCGCACACCCGCAGCGGCGCCGTTCACGGTGGCCGAGTGGGAGAAACACCGATGTCGGTCACCGAACGAGCTCATAAACAAAGCACGGAGCATCTAAAATGGGAAATTATTTGGCCGTCAGAAAGAACAACGCACTCACAGACACACGTCGAACATTATGCCGCCTGCAAGAAGCCAGTCGCCAAAGAGTGTATATTGAATGCTCCCGTTTACACGGCGTGTCCAGGACAGGCAAGTCAATAGAGATAGGAGTAGACTTGAGTTGGGGAGACGGGGGACTGTATTTGGGGGACTGCAGCTAAAGGGTATGGTGTTTATTAAACATCCTCAAGGTGACTGTGGTGACTCTTACTCCATGGCAGAAAAGAGCCAGATTGTATTTTCTTCTAAATTATCGGGCTCCGTTCTAGCCCACGGCTACCAGAGCAGAGGGCACAGGCAGCGGCGCTGGAGGACAGAGCTGACCCCAGGTCGGGCAGCTGGGAGCTGAGGGGACAGACCGGGCTCGAAGCAGTGAGTGTGGAGATGAGCTCCTGCGGGAGGGTGCCCACTGCGCCCCCTGCACGCAGCCCTGGCAGACCCCTGACCTGCGTGAGGTCAGCTGACCAGCACCTACCTGGTCCTGTGTGCTTCCATCACCTGAGATTAGGGACATGGAAAAGAACAAGAGCAAGCCAACAACTGCCTTCTCCACTGCCCTGCCACGCGTGTCCTGTGCCAGGGCGGGGACCACGACACAGGGCGCCGTGGGACAGTCTGCGGGGGGGGGGGGGGGGGGGGGGGGGGGGGGGGGGGGCTGAGGCTGCACCTCCTGCTGCACCTCCACGGCCCCTGCACACAGGGGTCTATGACCCGCTAGTTAACTCGACTCCAACAAAAGCCCAAACGGCGCCTTGAGCACGACTTTTACGGCGCCGACCACTCAGAACAAGCTCGAATGCCTGCCAGGGGCTCGAAGGACAGGTTTGTGTGGGCGCTCGCACGCTCCTAACACGGACCTGGCCAGTCCAGAGGGAGGGCTCTGAAGCGGCCCAGACTCAAGGAACTGCCTCCTCACTTATGCTTGTGACTTTCAGAAAGAGAAGTCCTCTTCAGAGAACACGGCCTGATGCCACATGCAGGGCGGTGGCCGGCAACAAAGGGCCACCCGACACGCCAGCGACGCACACCTTGAGACGTGTGTGACACCGAATTACGTATCGAGTGAGACCTAGCTGTAGCGCGGTGCCACAAAATATTTCCACTGGTGTTTTCTTTGGTTGAAAAAATGCTCCTTAGTAAACCACAGGGAGGTTCTATCCCGTTCAACAGTTTTTATTAAAACAACAGCATGTTAGACATGCTGGTTCAATACAGCAACTTTGTGAACCCTTAATGAACTGTTTTCAAAAGGATTGTTACTAAGATTTTATCTTAGTGTTAACGGCTACCAGATTTCCATAGCACAAATAAAAACCCAGGACAGCCCTGGCTGGTGTGGCCCGGTGGACTGAGCACTGGCCTGTGGACCGAAAAGTTGCAGGTTCGATTCCCAGTCAGGGCACACTCCTGGGTTGCGGGCCAGGTCCCCAGTTGGGGGCGGGAGAGAGGCAAACGACGGATGTTTCTCTCCATTTCTTTCCCCCTCCTTTGCCCTCTCTCTAAAAATAAATACATAAATAAATAAATATCTAAACAAACCCCCCAGGACAAAGAGTAAAATGTCAGTAATACACATCGTTATGCATGTATCTAGAGTGTTAACGGCAGTAGGAATGAAAAAATCAGATTTCAAGCACCCTGGGATTCTGCTTTTTCATTTGAAGAACCGGGGGGAAGTGAAAGAACTAAGTGATGAGATGAAATGCACGTGAGACAAAAGGAAAGGAAGCGGTTCTGTACCTTTCCTGATTTTCGGGTTCGACTGCACTTCCAGTATCACGGTTGTCACTGTGTCAGCGTACATGTCGTTGGAAGGGTTTGCGAGCCACTGGGAAGCGAAAGGCAGAGTTAGGAAGGCACAGCCACGGCCACCACAACCGCCGCGTGTCCCCACCCGTCCGGACTGTACACGTGTGACTGGCTTCTAGCATGTTCACTGAAATGAGCTGCCTCCTGTGTACTGAAATCCGCTCGGTGCCGGAGTTCTCCAGTTCACTCCTAACGACGGCAGCCGGGTGCAGCCAGTGCCTGCTCTGCGGCAGGGCCCAATGCCCCGTGTCTCTCTCGGTTCTCACGGCACCTGCATTTTACTATGGAGGCGGCAGGCTCAAAAGAACTGCACCAGATGACACAAGCGGTAGCTGCTGGCCCTGGGACCCCAAGGCTGGTGGTCCCCAGTTGCCTGTCTCGGGGCCGTGAGCAGTGATGGAAAGTAACTGTTAAAGGCTGCTTCCAGTCCTCACGTGAAGCCTGAGAGGCCCTGCGGCTCCTTCAAGCGCCCTGTGATCCGAGAAGTTTCCCGTGTGTGCCCACTCAGGGTGAGACCGGGTGCACCATTAACATTTCAGAATCCAGGGCCCTCCCTGCTTATTCTCTCTGCCAAGTGGGCTTTCACAAACAACACGAGGCACTTGAAAAACTCATCTCTGACATGTTTAATCCATGTTTCTAATAACTCTCCCTCCTCCTCAGACTTGTTCTATGTATCATTGTACATAACCTCATGCTACAGATAATGCCTCCTTTTTGATACTTTCTTCAGTTAGTTTTGGCCTTCGAAATCAATTTAGGACTTGTTCACAGACCTGGGTGGGGCCGGACCTGGCAGATGTTTTGTGTTTATTTTAAAGATCTGTTTGAGCAAAGTAGCCCACCTTCCTTACAGCTGGGATATTTGCATGCAATTTACCTATGGCCTTGAGGCAGAAAAACAGACAAAGCAGCTCCTTGGATCATTCAGTTCCAGGATTCACTTTAAAAAGTCTCTCTTCTGACTTAACAGATGCCAACCTACCAAAACTAGCCATCAACTTCATTCCCTGTCTGGGTTCCGAATCCCACCGGCAGGGGTCTAAAACTCTGCCAGTGGGCACCCCCTTCACCTGAATCAGTGATTTCATGCCTTTGTGTATTCGGCCACCGTAACGTTGCTTACTTGAGTCTGCAAAATGCCACTCTCTTTGGAAGTGCTGTGTGACAAGTTTGTTTTAATGTAACAGTGACATTTTGCTATAACTGAAGACTTCCTGGGATACCACAAAACAGCTCAGATGTATCCACATGAGATCCCTCTCATCACACACACTGCACGGCAAGCCTTCATTTGCTTCTGGCTTCTGCGTTACATAGAAAATGCCCAGCTATGTCATACTTCAAGCTGATCTTGGAAAGAAAACTGTATTTTCCAATAATTTTTCCCCCGATTGTGAACAAGCTAATTTTCTCTACAATTACTCTTTTTTTTTTTAATTGAATTTTTGGGTGACATTGGTTAATGAAGTTATTATATAGGTTTCAGGGGTACAGTCCTTTCCCGCATCATCTGCATGTTGTGTTGTGTGTTCACCGCCCCAACTCAAACTGCCACATGTATACTCTTAAAACTTTCTCTTCCTCCTTGTTCGGGTGAATGATCTTATCTTACTTCTAACACCACCATTCCTGGTTCCTGTATTACAGTAATATTTTTGAACACTTTCAAAGCAGGTTTTTCTTGAATTTCTAATTCTTCTACATCACCTGAAAGAAAGATTATAAGGTGTATTAATCATTTGTTCACAGAGCTGGCTGAAATAAAGCTGATACATAATGAAGAAAATTAACAGCGCATTTGCATAGTGAAATTTAAATAGCTAAGTAAGTCGTATACTAATTGTAGTTAACTAAGAATCTGAACATGTAGTATAAAAGCCTGTATAACTAGAGCGGGTTGACCTTGGACATCAAATATTTTATCAGCACCGAGTAACTGTTGTCCTGCAGCATCCGGCACAGTGCCTGGTGCAGAGTAAGAGCACACTGACTGCTGCATGAACTCTGGTGACTGTCACACTCTACGTTTGTGCGACAGGGCTGCTGCCAGCGTCTCAGCACTGAGCATGAGACAGGCCAGCTGCGAACAGTCACTTCTGCCTCCTGCCCTCACAGGGCTGCCCCCCTGCGGGGCCATTCCACAGTCTGATGCAGCTTTTCCAGTGCTCCCAGCAGTCTACCTGAGGATGACTCAGATGTGCTTCACTGACTTGCTGTGCTAGGACCTCTGACTCCACGTGAGGCTCTGAGGTGACAACAGATTTCCCTCCCGCGGGTTACTCTACGGGAGCACGTTGCCATGTGAGCTAACAGAAAAGGGTGAGCTGCAGTGGAAGCGTCTCGCCTGCTAGAGAGCCTGCCCGTTAGCGCAGTCCCTGCCCTCACGATGCTGCTACCCAGAGCTCTCGGGTCCCAGCACCTTCAGGTGAAAGCGGGACCAGCTCTGCTCCTGTGCTGGCCTTTGGCCAGAGGCCCCCTTGCTTATAAAAGCTGCCACACACAATGGTGCTCGTGGGACCAGAAACACTTTCACCGAGGAGAGAAATAAACACATGGAATTTGGGTGGCTAAAGTAGATTTTAAATACCAGGAACAAAGACTACCAATATCTTTAGAATTTCAAGTGGATCGAGGATGGAAGGCATAATGGGATTTAAAAGTTGATGAGTAAATTCTCAAAAGTTTCCCTTGAATGGGGTATGACCAAGCACAAATACAGTGTGTATACTTCTGAGACAACTGCAGATTAAATAAGTAACATCCTTCCCCAGATGTCTCATCTTCTTTCTCGACAACGGGCAGCAGCGGAGTGACTGCCAGTGAGCGCACACACCTGTCAGCTTCTGTAGCTGGTAACAGAGCAAACTGAAAGGGCCGGCGTACGGGATGGCTTGGGTCTGTTTCACAGTGCTCATGGCCAGGTCGGTGTAATCTGAGGAGGAAGTGCGGACAAACACACTCTAAGAACCAGCACTGGTCCACAGAGTGCAGCTTGCACACACAGCAGGAGTAACGAGCAGCACAAGTAAAGGGAGCGAGAGCAGCTTTCTCAGGCAACGAGTTGCTCTCGTTTCCGGCTTGTCTCTCTACACCCCCCACGCCACCTCGTGAGTGAACGCTGCAGCTGGAACACGCCAGGTCCCTGACGGGCTCCCAGCCAGCAGGCCAGCTGTCCTCCGCCACTTCTTGGGCTTGGCACGTGCTAACAAGCCTTTAGTACCTGGCACACCTGTGCCTAGCTGGCACAACCTTCCCCGGTGCCGCAAGGCCCTTCTGTCCTCACCTGCTTACCAGGCGCTTCTACCTGTCCCGGGTCAACACCGTGCCCAGCTCCTGACCAGAATGCCTTTCTCCTGAGGCAGCTTTTCAAGGGCTTTCTAGTCACCGCAGTCCTCTAGCACCCAGCACAAAGCCTGGGAATGCACCAACGGCTGCGTTTAGGACCGCATGTTCACTCTACCAGGTGACAGTCTGAGAGCTGGCGGCCCCTGCCCTGGGCGAGTACCTGGCCACGGTGGTTCTTTCTGACTCAACCGACCGCAAAAGCAGTGACGGCTTTGCATGCACCAAGGCGCAGAGCGCAAGGGCCCGGCAGTGGCTGGGCTGCAGGCCACACGGACCGGGATGCGTGCGTGGGGAGCCGCATCACTCCAGAACGTGAAAGGGCCGCCGCCGCCATGAAGGGCAGACTACAGCCTTGTCAAGGGTCAGAGGTAAACTCATGTTTCCAAAAAAGAAAGTTATTTCACAAAGAACTTAAATGTTTCAAGAGTTCAAGGAAGATTATTTTTCCCTACAAAGCTACCTGGATTATAAACTTTCACTTATTCCTATTTTGTTATTTGGTTGTTATTTAAAATGTGGCCAGGTCTGGCTGGTGTGGCTCAGTGGACTGAGCGCCATCCTGCCAACCAAAGGTCACCAGTTCGACTCCCAGTCAGGGCACGTGCCAACGTTGTGGGCCAGGTCCTCAGCTGTGGGCAAGCAAGTGGCAACGGATTGATGTTTCTCTCCCTCTTTCTCCCTCCCCTCCCTTCTCTCTAAAAAATAATAATAAATAAATAAAATGTGGCCACTAGGTAAAAAAAGTTTTCACAGATTTTCTTTCTATTCTTTTGCTAAAACCAACTTATGTCTGACATCTAACAGTATACTCACTGGAGAGGTCACAAGGAGAAAGTATGTGATAATTGAAGTTTCTTTTGACGAGTATCCCCGAGACCCGCTGGCCTTGTTCTGGTTTTTTGTCTGCTAAAAGGCCCATGACCTGGTAAAACAACAGAACACAAACAGCCTGAAGAAAACAGAATCTACAAATGCAGTGGCTCAGGTGCTCCATCACAGCGATGACCGTGAGACTTGTGAGAAACACGTGAATTTAAACATGGAAATCAAACATGTTCTATACACCTACGACCAGGCAGCAGCCAGGCCCCAGGAGGCCAAAGGGCGGAGCCACAGGCAAATCGGTGAGAACAGCGAGGTTCAGTTCAGCCCCCATCAGTCCAGCGATCAGGGACAGTTCTGGACGGCCCCTGCAGGAAGGACAGCAAATGCCTGCCTGAAAGCTTCTGCTCCCCAGGCTGGCGGCCCACCACCCCAGAGGGTGCCCACTGCACGGAGGCGAGGCCGCGCGGCCCCACCGGAGCTGCATCTATGCACAGAGGTCAGTGTCAATCCGTGTGGCTGGGCTCTCACAACTGAGGGACGGGTGTTTTAAGAAAAGAGAGTGATGATCGTTCAAAAACTAACATAAACAGAAACCTCACAAACATGTGACCTGACATTTTAAAATGCAACCTCTCTCAGATACAAATAAGTGGACTCACAGGACGATGACATGTTCTGGACTTGTTCACCTTCAACTAAGTCAGGGCGGTGGTGACACCGTGTGTCCTCTAGGCTGCACGGAGAGTCACAGGACTTCGTGGGGTGGCCTCCCCCTTCAACGCTGGCACTTAGTGAAAAGGGGCTCTGCTGCCAGGAGACCGATCGTAACTCAGCGCAGCCCCGGACAGTGACCGGCCGGGGAGCGTGTCTACCTGCAGGGTAGCGTGCTCCCAAGAGCGAGACTGACCGGTCTCTGGCTGCACCCGCGGCTGTGGCTTCTCTCCAGTCAGGTGTGTGTGCCGGTCCCCAACAAGCCAACTTACTAACACACGAGCACACAGTGGGTGGCCTGGCGTTTCTAGGTGGTGGGATGCGTGGGAGCTGGTGGTTCTTTGTGGGTCTGATTTTCTTTACCTCCTCGGTTTCTGTTTGATGTGGCTGAGGATGGTCCCCGTGACTCTGACTTCTGCCTAAGTGAGGTCACTGCACTGGAGGAAAACAGGTAACTAGGTGGTGACTTTAAGTGGCTAGAATTATGGCTGAAGAGACAGAGCCACCCTCCAACATGAAGGCATGTTTGGGGAACCCGATACTGGTAACAGCGTCTCTGCGCCCAAACACCGTGAAAGAGTAAAGTGACGTAAAGCACACCCTCGGCTCTGCCCTCGAACAAACGTTCAATGCTGCGTGGCATGAGCACCGAGGGCTGTTAACGCACAAGGGCCTCATAAAGACTCGGGAGGCGCTGCTGTAAACCCAGCTTAGCTCTGTCCCACTAAGCATCCCCCAAACTGCTCGAGGGCAGAGCTTTCTCCTCTTCCTCGCTCTGCGGCCAGTCGAGTCCGGGAAATGCATACTGAGTCCTGACTGAAGACACTTTTCTGCAGGGAGAAGGCTCGTCCCACTGAACTGGCTCCTGGAAAGTTCCGTGATGGAAGACCGGGGGGTAAACACAACCATGCGCTCCTCTTTGGCAACAAAGACCTCACACCCTGACTTTGGCAACAAATCTCCTCAAATTCCTCACCAGTGAGAAAGCCACTCATCAGTTAGTGTCCTTGAATCGGCTCCGCACGCGTCAGCACAGTGACGGTCCTGATCATTGACGCGTGCCTGACACACAGAACTCCAGCCAGAGCGCTGGAAGTGCCCCCAAGAGGCATCTTAGGGCATTTTTTAAACCCTCCCCCGAGGACACATTTATTGATGTTTTAGAGAGAAGGGAAGGGAGAGACAGAGAAGTCGACGTGAGGCAGAAACACCAACCAGCTGCCTCCCACATGCGCCTGGTCTGCAGTCGAACCTACCGCCCAGGTGTATGCCCTGACTGGGAATCAAACCTGCAGCCTTCCCGCATGTGGGACATTCCCTCCACGGGAGCCACAGGCTGGGGGGCATCCCAGGGTTTCTGCGAACAGAAGGTAAACATGTAGGCTTCTTACAGCATCCCTGCAAGCCCCAGATAAGGTTTTTCTTCACCATTTCTTTTTTAAACTCTGAAAATACTGTATCTTACCATAAAAAATGATTCTCAAAGGCAAATTTTTATAAATTTCATATCTACTGACATAGAAGTTTACAAATATGGGACTATTTAGAGTCTTAGAAACCATCACAAGGGGTGGAGAGAATACTGCATTGGGTATAGTAAGAAAACAGGAATGGACATTTTTTTATCCTCAGACGTAGGAATAAAAAGTAAGTGGGATGTGACTTAAAAAGCTATCGAATTCAACTGTATTAAGGTCTAATTTATCTGAAAATGTTCCTCATGACAAAAGGTGTTGGGAGAACTGGAAGTAGCATGGAAAGTGTGGGGGAGACAGAAACTGCTGCCCAGCCCCCCTGTACTGGGTGACAAGGGGGGTCGCTTTCCTGAGGAGCACGCATTTCTCGGAAGATACGGGCAGGATTAGGAACCATAACCTTTACCTTGGCCAGTTTTTCTCCCCTGAAGTTCAAGGTCACCGCTTCTGTGTTCCGAGGATTGTGAACCTCTATGTGAACTTCATCATTATCTTCGTATTCTCGAATCAGGGCGGCTTTTAACCTGGCCATCTCGTTCTGCTCTCCATGGACCAAAATCTACAGGGAAAACATTTAAAAGGGCACAGGGAAACATCCTTAGTTCAGGTTAACGATGGCCCTTATGAAATTAAACTTCAGAAGCAGATCAGAAGTACACTTCACTACGTGTAAGGACCGGCAGTCAATCCAGCCTGTGCAGACACTGACATTCTGACTGGCTTGAAAGGGTCCTCACGGGGAACTTCCCCAAGAGCGAGCAGAGACGTTTCCTTTTCACTCCAGTTCTTGCCCCTAACAAGGAACAACGTGTGGCAGCCAGTCTGTTTCTTGGCTTCTGTGCTCACCCTGGACCCGGCGACCTCCGCCGTCTCCAGCCACGTGATTCTTGTCCGACACTATTGCTGCTGCGTTGTTCTCTTTAGGTTTCTTAACGTAAGACTTTCAAAAGAAGAGTTTTGTGGGAAAAAAAGACTTCTGATTACTTTGTTTTTTTAAAGCAGTACCAAAGAGAACATTCCAGAAGCAAATGGAATTATTTCGGAGGGGAGGGCACAACTGCTGCGATCGCGTGTACAAGGGAGGCCACGCCTGGCCCACACACTCCAGCCAGGTGCCCTCTCGCCCGGGCGGCCGGTGCCTGAGCAGCACCCCTACCAGGCACAGGTGTCTGGACGGCCCAGGGGCTTGAGCACAAAGCCCGGCACTGCCACCGACTCACTGTGTGACTTCGGGGAGGTTAACATTTCCGATTCCTCCGCCACGGAGCAGTCGCTGGCCGTGGAGTGGGCAAGGTGACACATGCAGAAGGCCAGCCCACGCCTGGCATGTGGTGAGTGGCAACCACTAGCTATTGCTTGTCGTTTCTGCCAACACTGTTATTTGCTGTATCATGCGGGTACGCTTTTGCTGGCTTGGTTACTGGAGTGAGGTCAGCATCCACTTTAACCCAGAAATTTGAACTGACAGTGAGCGTGAGCGTGCAGAGTGACGGACGGGGACAGAGGAAGAGGCGGTGATTCCAGGGAGAAAGGGCCACACAGCTGCTCCTCCAGGGTTTTCAGGTGGGGGGTGGGGTATTAGCACCCACAAACAGCGTGAGCACCTGTGAGCTGCCCGGCGTGACTCACCTCAGCAGGCTACGAGACTAAGTAGGGGAGGGACTTTCTCCACCAAAGAAAGTGCCCATTAAGGACCAAACACGCGCGGGCACTAGCGTGCTGGAAAGAAGGAAGCACTAACAGCGTGCACAGCACGGCGCACCACGCCGCCAGTCAGCAGGAGAATGAAAATCAAAGACCCCAGCGAGACCCACTTCATCCCTAGGAGGAGGCCTATAATCTAAAAAAGGAAAATGGGCGTGGGCAAGAATATGGAGACCTGGAACCCTTGTGCACGGCTGGCAGGAACGTGAAAGGGCGTAGCCGTAGAGAGACAGTCTGGTGATTCCTCAAAAAGATAAACGTAGAGTGGGGAGGAGGTGGAGGGGAGTTTAGGGGCATAAACGGTGATGGAAAAAATAACGATAAAGATAAACAACCCCCCCCCCCAAAGCTAAACAGGATCACCACTACGGTCCTGCAATACCGCTCGTGGGCCCACACCCAAAAGAACTGAAAACGGGCTCAACCAGGCATTTCTGTGCCAGCGCTCACCGCGGCGTTAGTCACAGGAGCCAAAGGTGAAACACCCCGTGTCCATCCCCATGAACACACAAGATGTGTGTGCGTGTGTACACCATGAACACACAAGATGTTATACAAGATGTGTACACCATGAAATGTTATTCGGCCGTAACAAGGACTGAAGTTCTGATGCGTGCTGCAACATGGGTGAACCTTAAAAACATTAAGTGGCACATGGTCTCACTTCCATGAAGTATCTGTACTAATTCTAGCGGATTCTCAGAGACAAAGTAAACGCGGTCACTAGAACTGGGGGAGGGGTGGGAACCATTACTGAATGGATGCAGTTTTGGGGGTGGGGTAAGAAAGAGTTCTGGAAGCAGATCGTGGCGCTGGCCGCCCAGCATCGGAGACAGTTAACACCACTAACCTGTCCTCTTGAAAGTGGTTGTTTTATCACAATAAATATATTTAAGAAGAAAGAAAAGCCTAACAAAGCACCATTTCCTCTGAACTACTTTCTGATACACCCAGAGAAGGTATGTCATCTGCTTCTTTTCTAGACTCTTCGGTCGGCAAGACCCGAGAGCGAGAGGCGCTGGATGTCAGTCGCTGGGACGGAACCGGCACCTGGCGCCAGACCGGCGGGTCTCCCCGCGGCAGACACACGTCCGTCCGCCGCGTCCCTCTGCTTAGAAATACGTGCACTGTTTCAGCTGGTCCCTCTCTCTGCGGGGCCCACCCGGTATCACTGCTACTTTCATAAGTACACGGAACTTGAAGGCAGAAGCAAATCGCATCAGTAAGGAGCTCTGCAAAGCACTTCATGTCGATTTGTGTCTCTAACTCTTACTGTGACAGGACTCGTCTTTCTCCTCTCTCCACATCACTCAGCGTCTCCTCCGAGCCAGGTCCCGGATTACGTGCTCAGGACGAATGTTCTCTCACGTCCTCACAACAACCTCACGAGGTGCTATCATGTCTATGTACACATGAGGCACAGAGAGATCGGGTATCTTGCCAGGGCCGCACAGCACGTAAGGGAGGGAGCGGGGACTCAACACTGCCACACTGCAAAGCCCGTGCTCTTAGGTCACTGGGGAGGCAGCAGAAAAGAAGAGAAGGAGCAGTGACGGGCAACACCACGCAAGCACAGAAATTAAAGCGCGCAGCTCGCCTCACCCAGCGGGAGATGAAAGGCCGGGTGCAGGTGCAGGTGCTCTGTTCAGAGCACTGCGTTCACAGAAGGTGGTGTCTGAGCCGAGGACCAGCTGCCGCAGAGCGCAGAGCGGGTTTGCTGCCCCCTATGACGCGCTGCACCACAGTCCCCCACTCACCACGTGAGGCGGCTTCAGAGCACGGATGAACTCGCTGGTCTGCTGGTAGTCCGTGTGGGCGGAGAAGGAGATGTAGTCCACTGACATCTTCAGTGGCAGCTTCTGCCCGGACATGGTGGTGATCTCCTCGGGCTCAGACATGATGTGCTGTGACAGACAAGGAGACGCACCGGCAGAGCTCAGCACACGCTCCCGTGAGCAAAGGGGCGCTGTCTACTTCTCCCGCAGCCGTAAACTCATGCCAAGTTTAGACCTTCAGCCCCAAATCATTCCAGTACTACTGATTCAGTTAGTGTCAAATACTTACTTTCCTCATCAAGCAAACGTTTAACCAGAAAAGGAAGCAGAGCCCCTAAAACTTAATGTACTCAGAGTGCTAGAAGTTAAAAGTATAATTCTAATGATTGAAAGGGCAGACTTTACTCTCTATTGTTCTCTTGCTTTAGAAAGAAACTTTCCAATGGAGAGGACTTATGTGAAAAATAGATGTATTTCTGTTCTGAAAATCTATTTTAAATACATCGCTACCATTGTCTACATGACTTACAGAGTAAGGTAAAGTAATAAAAATGATCAAAACGGAACCATAATGTATTTAAAAAGTGAAACAGAAGTTACTGGTAAGAGGAGATAAGAGAATACGATCCTGGAAGTTCAGAAACTGCCTCTAAATTTCTGCACATCAATGCCTGCATCCCTGAGAGGGAACGTCAACCGTTTTACATCAACAGGAAGGTGGGCAGCCGGCCCAAACACACTTTATGGCTCTTCAGGAGATTACTGTGAAGTGAAGCCAGTCTCCACCCAATGACAGTTTCCATGGGTTTGTCTCCAATGGGCTCCTTACCACGATTCTTACTGCAACTGGACGGGTGCTTCCCGACCCTTGCCATGCCTGCCCACTGCCTGGGGGTCAGGTCAAGCCACTCAGAGCCCCCACTAGTGCTCTGCCTCCCGTCAGTGGGAAAACCGGGGCGGACACGCCCCCTCTGCAACTGTAGTTGGGAAGGACGGCAGTTGAAGGCTGTGACTGACCTTGGCGAGCGTCCCCTCCACACAGTACCCCGCAATGATGACGCCGTTCCTCTTGTCAGTGCACCAGCTCTCGAAGAGCTCCCTGGACAAGCCGCTCTGCATCATGCCTGGGGAGGCCATCACCACGCTGGGACCGATGTCGTCGAAGTGATCCATGCTCTGGGGGAGAGACGGGGAGAGGGAAGCGCACTCAACAGTAGGCTCTGACGAAGCTTTCCTCGTTTGCGAAGAGCAACAGAGAGCAGGGTAACAGAGTCAATCACACGGCCGGAAGGGCCAGTGTGAGTGCTGAGACCAGTGAGCACGTGGTCCCATTTCTGCGTTCCCAAACGGCACGGGCTAGGAATGAAAACGAAGCATCAAAAAGCGGTCGTGTAGCCACCTCTGAACCGAGTGCTCGGGGCTCAGGGGCCATGGGGCTGTCGCAGCGCCCACGGCCGCAGGGAGGCAGCAGGGAAAGAAGAGCCAAATGGCTTCCACCCGTCCAAAAAAGACCCGCAACGGCTTTCCACACTTCACGCGTATTTTGAGCTAGCCTAGAAATCTAACCAAAAATTTACATTGTTTCTAGGGAAAACTTAGCTTTCTAATTCCCCAGCAGTTAACTTAAAATACAATACTTTATGAACAGAGCCTATTTATAATTGGAAGGCCACTTATAATATTTGTGGTATTCTTTTATTATGACTAGATTAGTTTGAATGAAACAACATATGCATTTTAATTATGCATATTAAATTTCATTGAATGCTCTAGAAAAGTAAACATGAACATTTTTAAAAAATATATTTTATTTATTTTAGAGAGAAAGGGAAGAAGAGGAGCATCAATGTGTGGTTGCCTCTTGTGCGCCCCCTAGTGAGGACCTGGCCTGCAACCCAGGCATGTGCCCCGACTGGGAATCGAACCAGCAACCACTTTGGTTCACAGGCCAGCGCTCAGTCCACTGAGCCACACCAGCCAGTGCAACATGAACATTTTCATATATGAATTTATACTGCTAATCACCAAAATATGATTAGGTGTGAGTAAGAATGAAAAATTTAACATGAAACACAAGATAGTTTATTTTTCTCACCAGGACTTTCTACTCCTGGGACGGAAAGGTTGCTCAGCAACAGTGAATACCGAGACGGTGTGGGCACTTGGGACACGCAGCAACTATATTTACCCAGCAAGAATGCCAGCAGCTGAACTTTTGACTTCCGAGTGACACCTGCTCGAGCCACGGCGGGCGGCCCGGGTGACAAGGAAGCAGCCGGAGTGAGTGACAGGCAGGTCTCCCACCACGGACTTCCCTGTGCCGCAGCCCCCCTCCCGGGAGCACGCACCTTGAGGTTGCTGATGTGTTTGAACACGAAGGGGTTATTGATGTTGATCTGCTTGCGGATTTTGTCGTTCATGGCGTTCACGTACGTCTGGTACACGGCCATGCACTTCTTAGCCAAGGACGACGCGTAGTATATCGGGATGTCGTGCAGCTCTGGGTGGTTCTGCCAGTATTCGTCTGCGGGGTCCCAAGAGACAAGTGTCATTCTGTTAGGTGGGTTCAACAGTCCAAGTGGTGAGTGACACACACAATGAGTTTCTAAAACTCAGACAGGAAATAAGGAACATGAATACTCTCATTCATTTAAGAAAATTTTAATAATAAAAAAAAAATGAGCTGGTCTTACTAGATCAAACTTGTAAAACTGAAGCTTAATTCTAAGTACGGAAGCATGACCTGCAAAGAAGGTTGTGGTCAGGCCCCTCGGATGTGGGCGCATCTAAAAGTGACTCGGGTAATAAAGGACATTCTGACCGGTGGGGGCAAAATACATAAATAAAAATGACTCGGGAGAAGTTCGCACTGAGCAAGAGACGGTAACCTGTTACCTCAGGACACCAAATTCTACGATGGTTTTAAATGAACACGTATTATTCATATTTCAGATAGACTCGTCGAAACTAGACTTTTTATAAGTAGACTTTGCTAATTACAAAACAGGTCTGCCAAATGAGGTAAACCAATTTTAAACACTTAAAAAACACATTGCTTTGTGACTATCTTATACTTTCTGAAAAATTCTGACCAGCTTCTGACAAAGAAAACAGCGGGCAATGTTCCTGCAAAGAGAGACTTATGTTCAGGGAAACCCACATTAAACCCCCGAATACTACACAGGCAGTACAGGCAGAACACATCAGTTCTTCCAGGAGGTGCGCCTGCATTTAGCACATGTATTCAGGGCCCAGTACGCAATTTACGTTTAATAACCCTCAAAACAACATCGTGAAGGTTTATCTCCATCTTATAGATCAGGACGAATACAAGGTTTTTGTATTAGAATTACAGTAATTGTATTAGTTTTTTAATATATTTCGGCTAAAACGTTATCCATTTTTTATCTGAAGTTAAAATTTAACTGGGTGTCCTGCGTTTTTTTCCCTACATCTGGCCACCTCGTTCGATGGCCACAGCGTGCTTTCCCCTCCGCTCTTCCGATTTCAGTGTTACGGAGGCTTCCCACTCCACAGCTTCTATGGGCAGATGTGGGCTGCAGTTAGGGAGCAGGACCAAGTCAGGACCGGGAGCAAACTGCACTGGATTAGGGTTTAGAGAATTTAGCTTCTACGGAGTCCTGTCTCTCTCACAGATTCGCTTTGGATCTGAGGTCGTTCATTCAGTCTTCCTTTCTTTCCCTTTTCCGAGTACCACAGACACTGCTCATCCTGTCCTCACAGAGAGGAAGAACTGAGAGCAAGCACTTAAGATGTGAGTGTTTCTAGTTCTGCACACGGAGCCATAGACATTCAAGGCCTCGCCATTTATTCTTCAAGAAGAGTGCATTCAAAGGAATCACAGAATGTTTGAGGGTACAGGGGTCATTAAATACAAATATACGGGGTCTGTCCAGAAGGCATCCAGCCATGTACTATGAAACATAGAGACACTTACTGAAGAAAATACAAGATATAAGAAACAT
Organism: Macrotus californicus; assembly: GCA_007922815.1. Taxonomy (NCBI): domain Eukaryota; kingdom Metazoa; phylum Chordata; class Mammalia; order Chiroptera; family Phyllostomidae; genus Macrotus; species Macrotus californicus. The sequence goes on along the minus strand of VMDR010006542.1, from coordinate 2,262 downwards.
TGTACACAGGACAAGGATGCCTCAGTTCCCTTCAAAGCAGGCACCTTGGGACCTCACAGTTCTCCCAATTGCCATCAGCTGCCTCGTTGTATTTTCCTGAATCTCACCAACAGTCTGAAATCTCTTCCCTTTCAAAGGTGACTTTAGTTTTGGAAAAAAACAGAAGTCGCAGGGCGCCCAATGTAGGGGTGCTGAGTCACCTGGGTAATTTGATGTTTCACAAAAAACTCTGAGTTAAGATGTGATGCATGAGTAGGCACGTTGTGATGAAGCGGCTAATCACCAGTTGCCCACAGCTGTGGCCTTCCGAGTCATCAGAATAGCTTAATGCAAAATTCGATGCAGATTCGTTGCTCTACTTGCTAGTTTTGAATGTGATGGCCACACAGTCCACGTGTTGACTCATTGGCATCTACTGCCCACTGACTAGTACAGTGAAGTTGTCACTGGTCACGCATGCACATTCCAGTCCACTCTCCTTGGCTGCCAGGTTACTTCGATGTCGCACAAACTCCTCTCGTTACACTGACAATGGCTGGACTTTTTCCGGACAGACCCTGTATAGCTAAGACTTGGGATGCTGACAGCAACCAGAAAGGCACGCCATTCACGTTCCTGGGGGCGGGGTATGGCAGCCACTCCTCCTCTGAGCTCACACTGGCACCAAACCCCTCCTTTCAAAGCAGAAACTGAAGCCCCAGAGGTGGAAGGACCCGCCTAAGGCCAGGCACTCCGAGATACTGGGACTCTCCCAAACAACACGGAGAGGCCTACCTAGAATCAAGAGCAGCTCCTGAGCCCTTCCGAGAGCAAAGACAGGGATGAGGCCTCTGCCCCCTCTGTTGACAATATCGTGAACTGTGTTACAGAATCTTGCTTCCCGCTCTTCGCGCTTCTCGTGGATATGGGTCCCGTAGGTGGACTCCTAAACGACACGTCAGAAGAGTGACACCACGGCAGACAATGCCAAAGAACACAAAGCTGGATGTCAATGAAATGCAAGAGCAAAGAGATTCATTTCTCCACTAACATGCCATTCACCTACACATGTATGGTTATAGTACCGCTTAGAAAGAGCAAACAACATGAATGAAGACCTAGCGAGGTAGTGAGAGGCTCTGTGATGTGTGGTCAGCTGACCCCCAGCACCGGCATCTCTGGGAGCTTATTAGATGCGCCAAATCTCAGGTCCCAGCCCAGAGAGACTGAATCTGAATCTTAACAATATCACCAGATAACACGTAAGCACATTAACGTTGGAGAAGTACTACTCAAGTACCAGATATAATTTTTTTTCAGAGGATTAAAGAAAAACTTCCCTTAAATTAATGTCTGCTTACATGCTGGCTGTGCCAGGAGCCGAGCCCAACGGCATTCACTCATATGCTGCCCACGGACAGCAGAAGGCACTGGTCCAAAGGCGTGGGCGGGGGAGGGAAAAACAGACAGCTCTTCCCCCTGAACCAAGGATGCCTGGTATTCTTGCACCTATCACAGGCCAAAAGATCTCTCTCCCCGTTCCTGACCTTGGTCACCGGTACACATTTATTCATTTACTCTTCGCCACCCCTCTCCAAAGCTTCTGTACAGTTAATTTTTTTTATTCTCCTGAGACTTGTGACTCAGGAGGCAGACAGGACATACACATACAAACCCCGCAGGTGCTACAGACCAAAAGGTGGTCGCCACGGCGAAGGCCTGGGTCACACCATTTCTGCACAACCTTTAAGATGATCTACGAGTTTGGGGCAATTCACCCGGACAGAAATATTTAGGGGATGTTCTAGCACCTCTGATTTTAGACCAGAGTTGATACATTTAACAGCAAAAGTGGAGCTGCACTACAAAGAGAAGTCAAAAAAATTAAATTTATTCTAAAGACACATTCATATCCAATGTTATTATAAAAGTGAGAGCACAGCATTTCTTCCCACTAGAAAAATCTGCTACGTCACCCTAATTACACGCAGTGCGCGAACACTCACAATGATGAGAATGTCAGGTTTGATATTAGGGATTTCGGCCGCCATTAAGTGTCTATCTTCTTGTCTTGAGAAGTCACCTGTATACAAAAGCTGTGAGAAAGACACAGGAGGTTAGGATTTTGGAAGGCTTCATTTTATTAGTAAATCTATTTGGTTCACACATCTGAAAGTAAAAATAAGTAGAAAAAATAGCCCAGAACTGATGACATTTAGATGCAATGCTTGTATCTGACGTGGTTTGGTTGGAAGCATCCAGGGTGCAATGAGTCCATCCCAC
>VMDR010006541.1:0-44979 GCA_007922815.1 Macrotus californicus | reverse complement strand
AAAATATATTGGCAAAGCACATCCAGCAATATATTAAAAAGATCATACACCATGATCAAGTGGGATATATCCTAGGGATGCAAGAATAGTACAATATTTGCAAATCAATAAATATAATACATCACATAAACAAAAAGAAAGACAAAAATCACATGATCATATCAATAGATGTGAAAAAAGCATTTGATAAGGTATAGGGCTCATTTATGATAAAAAAAAAAAACCTCAGCAAAGTGGGAGTAGAGGGAGCAGACCTCAACATAATAAAGGCCATACATGAGAAACATACAGTCAACATTATACTCAACAGGCAAAAACTGAAAGCTTTCACCCTAAGATCAGGAACAAGACAAGGAGATCTCCTTTCACCACCTCTACTCAAAATAGTATTGGAAATCCTAGCCACAGTGATCAGACAAGAAAAAGAAATAAAAGGCATCCAAATTGGATAGGAAGAAGCAAAACTGTCATAGTTTACAGATGACATGATAGTGTATAGAAATCCTACAGATGATTCCACCAAAAAACTACTTGACCTAATAAGAGAATTTGGCAAAACAGCAGGACACAAAGTCAATATTCAGAAGTCCAAGGCACTTTTTTACACCAACAATGAAATATCAGAAACAGAATATCAGAAACAGAAATCTCATTTGATATAGAAACATGAAAAATGAAGTACCTAGGAATAAACCTAACCAAGGAGGTAAAAGACCTGTACTGAGAAAATTAAACAACACTGAAGAAGTAAATTAAGGAAGACACACAAAAAAATGGAAGTGTATATCGTGTTCATGGATTGGAAGAATTAACATCATCAAAATGTCCATAACTATCCAAAGCAATTTATAGATTCAATGCAATCCTATTAAAATACCAATGACATTTCACAGATATAGAACAAATATTTCAAAAATTTTTATGAAACCATAAATGACCCTGAATAGCTGCAGCAATTTTGAGAAAGAAGAACAAAGTAGGAGGGATCAAAATACCTGGTATCAAGTTATATTACAAGGCCACTGTAATCAAAACAGTCTGATATTGGCATAAGAACAGACTTGTAGATCAATGGAACAGAATAGCATGCCCAGAAATAAACTCAAGTCTCTATGGTCAATTAATATTTGACAAAGGGGGCAGAAACATAAAGTGGAGTAAAAATAGCCTCTTCAACAAATGGTGTTGGGAGATCTGAACAGCTATTTGCAAAAAAATGAAACCTGACCAGCAAGTTACACCATATACAAAAATAATCTCAAGATGTATAAAAGATTTAAATATAAGTCACAATACCATAAAAATCCTAGAGGAGAACATGCGGAGGAAAATCTCAGATATTCCACTCAGCAATATTTTCACCAATATGTCCCTGAGGGCAAGGGACATAAAGAAAAGGATAATCAAATGGTACTTCATCAAAATAAAAATCTGAGCTGGTAAAGAAAACATCAGCAAAATGAAAAGGGAATCAACTGTATGGGAAAATACATTTGAAAATAATTCTTTGGACAAGGGTTTGATCTCCAAAATATATAAAGAACTCACATGACTCCACTCTAGGAAGACAAACAACCCAATTAAAAAATGGTCAATGGTCACCTAAACAGTCACATCTCCAAGGAGGACATACAGAGAGTCCAGAGACATATGAAAGGATGCTCAGCATCACTGGTCATCAGAGAGATGCAAATTAAAACCACAATGAGATACCACTTTACACTTGTCAGAATGGCCACCATAAACAAATCAACAAACAACAAGTGCTGATGAGGTTGTGAAGAAAAGGGAATCCTAGTACATTTTTGGTCAGAGTGCAGACTGGTGCAACCACTGTGGAAAACAGTATGGAATTTTCCTCAGAAAACTAAAAATAGAACTGCCTTTTGACCTGGCAATTTCACTGTTGGAATTATATCCTAAGAATCCTGAAGCACCAATTCAAAAGAACCTATGCACCCCAATGTTCATAGCAGTGCAATTTACAATAGCCAAGTGCTGGAAACAACCTAAGTGCCCATCAGTAAATAAGTGGATCAAAAAACTGTGATACATTTACACAATGGAATATTATGCAGCAGAAAGAAGGAGTTCCTACCCTTCATGACAGCATGGATGGATCTGGAGAACATTATGCTAAGTGAAATAAGCCAAGCAGTGAAAGACAAATACCATATGATCTCACCTATAAGTGGAACCTAATCAACAGAACAAACAAGCAAGCAAAATATAACCAGAGGCATTGAAATAAACAACAGACAGTAACAAATCAGTTGAGGGGAGATTGGAGGGGTTAATAGGGATAAAGAGGGAAGGGTTGTCAAGGAACATTTATAAAGGGCACATGGACAAAGCCAAAGGGGAATAGAATCAAAGGTGGGAGGTGGGGGTGGCTAGGGTGGCAGACAGAGGTGTGGGGGGAAATGGAGACAATTGTACTTGAACAACAATAAAAAATAGAAATATGAAAAAAACATGTTAAAAATGATATTCATAAACAAAATGATACCCTGGAGTACAATAATTGGTTTTCTTTTTAAATATAAATAAATAATTGAATTAAAAATTTTATAAAAAGTAAAAATCTGTTGTGAAAAACATTTTTTTTTAGAATACCGCATTGGTATATGCACTAGGAGAGATGTCCAGCTCCAGGAAGAATAAGCAAAATAAATCTGGATTGGAACAGTCCTCCCATGGTGGGCAGGGGAGGCATTAATACCACCAAGAAGAAGGAAAAAATGTATCAGGAGCAGTGCAGTCCCAAGACTAGAAAGTCTCAGCAAGAGTCGAAAGCCTAGATTGAGTGCAAGCCAGAGGCAGTTGTATTACAAGCAGCAGTAGAGTCCTGGCAGCAGCTCGGAGCAGAGGTGGTGGGGACTCATTGCAGAGCACAATAAGAGACACTGCACGCTGTGTCCTCCTGTCAGCATGACATCCTCCAGAAGCAGCAATCCAGCTTATTATTCATAAATGTGATTGGGAACCGCACTTGGGTATTTTCCCCCATCTGTCTAATTAAATGATAAGTCCCAAAAGGCAGAGACCAGCATGAGCTGCAGCTTATGCTCTCGGCATAGTTTCTGGTGCTGGATAAATATTAAACAATAGTCTGGTAATAAAAGACTTGCATTTTCCAGAGGGCTTTTGTAGCTGAAGCAAAAAGAAACCTTTTGAATAGAGTTGTAGGAGGTCCTCCTGGTTTTCATACTTCTCAGTGAGAGGTTTGCTCCCCATTGTCAATCACATCTTTCATACCTAGTAAACCAAGCTGACTGAAGGTTGTAAATAAAGTAGTTTCATATTGAAGGATAAACATGTAAGACCTGAAGGTGATAACTAGTCCTTGTTAGAACTAGGAAGCAACTGAGGAGTCAGCTCATCATGTTAGTTCTTCTCTAAAGGGGGTTGACCCAACTCAACCCAGTGATGGAGTGGCACTGTCTAATGGGACTTTCTATGGTGGTGGAAATGTGTTATAATGTAGAGGATATATGTCCCTGGTGGCTGCCACATCGAGGAACTCAGCACTGGAGGCTCTTAAATGGGATAGATTCCACAGCCTTTTGATAAGCAACGTTGAAGTTTATTTGTATTTTACAGTGAAGTTATTACTAGAAATAATCATCATGGTGATCTCTTCTGTTGATTCAATAAACATTTCTTGACTTATTGTGAGCTTTCAGAGTGCAGGCTGTGCTCTAGACTGTGGAGTTGCTGCAATTAAGAAAAAACCTGGCAAGGCTTCTGCTCTCAAGGAGTTTATAATCTAATATGTAAAAACAAACAAATAAGAAGCAAATGAATGGTTACAAATAATAATTAGTGTTTTCAAGAAGCACATAAAGTAGTGAGATAGATACTGAGCTTCTTTAGACAGAGAGACCAGGAGAGGTGGGGTGTGGTCTTCAGTTGAAACGGAAGTGGGAGAGAAAGATCACTCCAGGCAGAGGGAATATCCTACAAAGAAGCTCCAAGACAGGAAAGAGCCTGATGTATTTGAAGACCTAAATGGAGGCTTGTGTGGCAGGACATGGTGGGTGAAGAGGAGGAGGACAAGATCATGTTGGTGATATAGACCAGGAGTCCTAGCTCACAGGGTACTGTACATGGTTGAAGTACACAGGAACTTCTTAGGACAATGTCAAGCAGGACAGTGCTATCAAATAAGTATAATGTAAAATTTACTCTGACTACAAAGTGGAGAGAGTCTGGTGGGGGCAGGAGGGATATGAGGACACCAGCTAGGAGGCTGCTACGATAAAAAGTGGAAGGCAAGAGTGATGGTGTAGGCTGAGATATGAGGTTGGACATGAAGAGGGGATGGATTTGAGACATGATTTAGGGAAATTGATAGAACTGATAGGACATTAGAACAAGAGGGATGTGGAAGAATCAAAGACCATAGGTTCCTGGACTGAGAAACTGAAGGACTTTGACATCATTGGCAATATTGGGGATCAAGCAGAGATACCTCTTCCCACTCTAACTCTGTATATCTCTGCATATCCACAAGTTTTTTCTGATCATGTAAAGTTGGGTGATAACAAGATTGAACATGACAATCCCATGTAATATTTCTGTTCCTAGACCTATCTCTTGAAAATATCTTTTATATAATGGCTACACTTAACTCTAAAATTTATCATGTTGTAGAACTAGAAGAAAACTTCTATATATTTTCTCCATTGGTTCCCAACTGTTTAAAATGTAGGACACATGTTACAGGAAGGTATGGATCTCCATATGATGACAAAAATTCTGTCTGCCTGCTTTAAATGAGATACAGCCTAGAAGAAAGATACCAAACACACTGTCTCTATAGAATTAGAGTAAACTTTTAACAAACCAGCCAAGACTATGGAAACTGACTGAAAACCTGACCTACAGGACAGAGGCAGTTGTAATGTTTAGAACTCCATTAGGAAAACAGTGGGATTTTTGCAATACCATTGCCCTCCAGTGCTTTGTACCCAGCCTTCAAACTAGATCCCAGGACTACCTAAACACTGAAACTTAAGAGAGTGTTTTAAAAAATCACACTTTCCTACTTCTTTGGCTCACACATAGGGTTTCCAACCAGGGGATAAGGCAGAGTGTGTGTACAGGTTGAATAATGTCATTCTTGTTCCATATCCTGCAAAACCCACCTCCTCCTTTGTGCCTTACCAGGCACTTCAGGGGCCAGGCAGGACCTGTACAAACCCTTTCCAAGCACTATCTCACTTGATCTTCACAAAAATCATGTGAGAGAGAGTTCATTTGTTATGCTATTAACAGATGAGGATGCTGAGGATTAAAGAGATAAAGAATAACTATTATACTTTGAGTATTTATTGATTAAGAAAATATATCATGACAAAAGGGCTATAAACTCAGTGATTTTAGTTAAATTTGTGTTTCATTCATTGCAACATCTGTTTGCTTTGGAAAATTATTCTGTTCATTTGATATTTAAATGCCATTTAGAATGTCATGAATTTGAGGCCCTTTTGCAATTATCATGCCCCTCCCAGAGGTCCTTGAGTTATGTTTGGCATCATCTGATCAAAACCAAACTACTTGAGCCAAATCAGAAAATTAGGGTTTAAAGAGGGCAAGTGATTTGGCCAAGGGCAGAGGACTTGCTGATGGCAGAGCAGAGGCAAGGGCCTGGTCCTTTTATCTTGTTATTCTAAATTTTTACTACTACATCTGAACAGGTCATTTACCTGAAGCCTCTAGAGAAAAAGGGTGATTAAGTCAGGATCATCTGGAATCCTCTTGGTGGGAACTGCCTGAAAAGCTCTGTAGAGAAGGATCATGAAGTCCCATCTATACTTACTGCAGAACAGTGTAGTGATTGATTAATAACCTCTGCCATGAGTACCTCATTGGAAATTAAATCATATGTGCCATGTATTTCAGTGTGACTGGTCACATCCTGGTGGCTTTTATGTGAATTTAGGCTGGTTGTCCTCTTGGTGTGGAACTGAGCTCCACTTTCTTCATGTCTGTCCCCATCAGGTCCAATGCCTTCAGCAAAGAGCCACAAAACTGCACTAGGTCTAGGCACTGAAGAAAATTTCCATCTCCTCTCTGCCCCACTCACAAGCGTGTGATTTTTTGTTACAAGCAGACACTGGCAATAAAATGTTCCAATCACTGTATAGAGAAACCTTCCCAGAGGTCATTCTGAGCTGACAGAAATTGGATCATGATAACTGAGGGTAGCCCTTGACATTTCTTGAGAAATTTAAGTTGAAAAACTATGAAATAACATTAAAATTTTTCTCTGCTCACATTTACGGCCAAAACAGCACTTTATTGCTTATATATTTGGGCATACAGTGAGTCTGGAGGTAGCAATAGGAAAGCAGAATTTTTGGTAGAAAGCCTGAATCCACAGACAAGGGTATTGACTAGAAATGTAAGGGCACTAATTCAGTTATTTTCAGTTTAACCTATAATCTTCACCCAAGCATATGGGTACCTCAGACAAAGAGAATGAACTTTTGAAAAAAATTGATTATGTCACACCAAGAAAGAGCACACAAGAAGATGGCCTTGTGTATGTGAGGTTTCTGTGGAGGGCCAGAAATCTGTTTCTGTCAGCACAGGAAAAGCCATCTTGGAGCAAGGAAAGAAAGGAAAATCAAAGTGAAAGTTAAATACTTTTTTCAGATAACCTGGTGTAATGATTAAAAGGCTGAATGGCTTTCTTAAAAGATTTTTCCACAAAAGAATATCAGTGCTACCCCTACCCCAATCTGCTCCCTTCTTTCAAAATAACTGTGAGAGAAAATAAAATGGAATATATGTTTATATATCTTTTTCTTATGAGGTGATAAACAATTTGATCTCTCTTATCTGAAAATTTTGCCAATATTTTCAGCAGTTCCTATAGAGATGGCTGTGATTCCACTATTTTTTTGAACAAAGAATAAATTGGGTTTCTTTGCAGTGGAAAATAGAAGGCTTGTTAAAAGTACTCACTTCAAAATAGTGCTTATTGTACATTTGGGGAGAGCACATTGAAAAAAATATCTAGTGCCACCTGTGCCAAGAAGCCCACTTGGGCTTACATTAAGCTGCTGGAATCTTTTGGAAAAAGCCTGTGAGATGTGCTATTGGTACTTCCTTTTGACTCTCTTTCTGATTATGTCTCTACTAGTAATTTACTTTTAATTCACTGTTCTGTGGGAAAAGCACATTGGTGGAAAACAGGCACATCTTACATGCACATGCATATAACTAAACAAAAGGGAGATAAGCAATCTATCAGATGTACAGTTGAAAACACTTGTTATAAGGATGCTCAAGGAATTTAGTGAGGACATCAACAGCATAAAATAGATCCAGTCAAAACGAAGGATACACTAATTAAAATAAAGAACAATTTACAGAGAAACAACAGTAGAGTGGATGAAGCTGAGAATCAAATCAATGATTTGGAATATAAGGAAGCAAAAAATATCCAATCAGAACAAGAAGAAAAAGGAATTAAAAAAAATGAGGATAGTATAAGCTGCCTCTGGGACAACTTCAAGCATTCCAACATTAACATCATAGGGGTGCCAGAAGAAGAGAGCAAGAAATTGGAGATCTATTTGAAAAATTAAAGAAAGAAAATATCCCTAATTTGGTAAAGGAAATAAACATGCAAATCCAGGAAGCACAGAGAGTCCCAAACAAGATGGATACAAAGAGGTCCACACCAAGACACATCATAATTAAAATGCCAAAGGTTAAAGATAAAGAGAGAATCTTAAAAGCAGCATGAGAAAAGCAGTTAATTACCTACAGAGGAGTTTCCATAAGATTGTCAGCTGATTTCTTAAAAGAAACTTTATAGGCTAGAAGGGATTGGCAAGAAATATTCAAAGTCATGAAAAGCAGGGACCTACAACCAAGATTGATCTACCCAGCAAAGCTCTCATTTAGAATCAGAGGGTAGATAAAGAGCTTTATAGACAAGGAAAAAGCTAAAGGAGTTCATCATCACCAAACCATTATTAATGGAACCATTAAAGGGACTTATTTAAGAAAAAGAAGAAGACCAAAACTATGAACAATAAAATGGCAATGAATACATATCTATCAACAATTGAATCTAAAAAAAAAGCCAAGCTAGGCAAACAAGAAGAACAGAGACAGAATCATGTATGCAGAGAGGTTTTGATGGTTGCCAGATTGGGGCGGGGGGTATGGAGGAGTGGATGAAGAGGTGAGGGGATTAAGAAGTACAAACAGGTAGTTACAGAAAAGCCAAGGGGATATACAGTACAGTATAGAAAATGAAGTAGCTGAAGAACTCATATGTGTGACCCATGGACATGAACAATGGTGTGGGGATTGCCTGAGGTAGTAGAGGGTGTTGGGGGGAGGGGAGCAAAGGGGGGAAATTGAGACAACTGTAATGGCATAATAAATAAAATATACTTAAAAAAGAAAAATGAATGTAATGCACTCCATGCTCAAAATAGACTGTCTTTCCCTTTCCTCACTGAATAATATTTATAAGCCTCCAGGATGAGATTGCTAATGTAATGGGATGGACAAAAAGTTTAATTAGTTTTTTCCATATGATGGCTCTAGTACTGCTTAGTTGCCTTAAACTTCACTCAAAACAATTTTGTTAGATTGCATTGTGACAGCTGTCATATCAGTGTGCATTAAAAAAAACATCAGAATTGGTGAATTTTTTTGTGCAGCCATTTTAATATTGAAGATGGAAGACAATACACAACATTTTCTGTGTATTTTGCCTTATTATTTCAGGAAATGTAAAAATGCAACTGAAACACACAAAAAAGAAAAAAAATATTTGTGCAGTGTATGGAGAAAGTGCTGTTACTGATCAAACATGTCAAAAGTGGTTTGTGAAGTTTGTTGGTACTCTTGACATTTTGACCAAACAATTCTTTGCTGTGGGGCTGTCTTATGCCTTGGAAGATGTTTAGTAGCACCCCTGGCCTCTATCCACTAGAATCCAATAGTGGGAGATAGATGGCACACTCAAAAATATCCAAATCAACAAAGTTTATTGGTGAAAATAAAAAATGTGTTATGGAAAAAACTAAATGGATTTTTTGGCCAACCCAATATTTCCCACCACCAGTATCCCAGGCCTGGCTGTGTGGCTGCTCAGTTCTGGCTTTTGAAAGCACTCTGGCCCTACCCCCCACCCTCCTCCCAGAGTTCCACCTGACAGCCCAGGTATAGGATCACCGACCTACTGCGGGTGACCTGCTGGATTCAGGACAGCAGTACTTCAAAGTTAACCCAAGAAAGTTCTTACAGTCCATGTTACTAATGGACAGACAGCCTTATTTAATTTGTTTAATAGTCATAATCTACTTTCTCTGTATTCTGCACTTTGAATAATGATTAAACTCATCAGGCAGTTGGCATCAGCAGATCTGAGATGAGTCCCAATTCCAGTGTTCTTTGAGACCCTGGGCAAGGCACTCCTGTAAGTCTCAGTTTAGCCCCTATGTTGAAACTCAGATGTATACACACATACTTATCTTAAAAGGTTGTTGTAAGGATTAAATGAGGAACTGCTTATATAGTGCTTAGCACATTGCTGGGCATCCTCATAATTACCAGATGCTAAACCAATGATCAGGTAAGAACATAGACATTTATAAATAGCTTTGCCTTTTAGAAAGGTGCTACCTTGAATGGCATCTGAAAAGGAATTTGGTGTCCACATTAATATTCCTCTTTGAATGTGATTTTAATATTACTGATGATTTATCTGAAGTGAATCACTCAGCCCATTTCAAAGTAGGTTGACTGCAACTGAGCCTATTTTCTTCAGGGTCCTGGTGTTCTGAAGAAACATGGCTGCAGCTGCAGACACTGGCTTTGAGTTGAGTCTTAGTGAGTCAATTAACTGCAAAAAAGATTTTCTCCTAATAATTAAAAAAAAGTCTGCTAAGCCCACAGTTTTTTAAAAAAAATATCCATCATGGACTTGAAGTACATTCTCAAACTAAGTGTTAGTGTCTCTTCAATTCTAGAAAGTTCTTAGCCATATCTTTGTGAAAATTGGCCTCCCTGCATTCTTCTTCTATTGCTGCTATGAAACTGGGATTTAGAGCCTGTCCCTGTTGTCAACGGCTTTATGTTAGTTCCTTACCTGTGCTGTTTTCTGAGTGGTTTCCTCAACTCCAGTTCACCAGTCCTTTCCATTTGTATCTGATATGCTGTTCAACAAGTTGATTGAGACTTAAATTTAATGACTGTTCTGTTGCCAATATTTTAGTTGGTTCTCCTTCAAATATCCATGATCCTTTAAAGATAATATCCTGTTCTTTCACTAGAGTTTCTATGCCTTCTCTGCCTTTGATGATTTTGAACTTATTCATTTTAAAGTTTGAGTCAATGATTATCTTTAGTTCTTAAGATGCTAATTCTCCTACTTTTTGTGTCAGCTGATTCTCCCTAATGCTACTTTGTTTTCTTGTGTAGATCATTCCTTTTTTTTAAGTCATTGTACTTTTTATTGGTGTTGAGAATGAAGTAGGGTGGGGACTTCCTTGCAAGTACTTTGTGTTCTGAATTATAGAAATACTGCTATGCAGCAATTAAACATTGGATTCGCCTATACTCATTTTGATGTTCATTTCTAACCTGGGGGTTTCCGTGCCACATGCCAATTGAGCCACACCTGATCATCATGTGATGTAGGCGGTGATCTTTGATGTCTGTGTGTATAACTATTTCTCCTACCTGTAACTCTAGGTAGATTGAGGTCTTACATGGTATAATTCTAGGGAAAGAAGGAGATTTTTCTAGTCTTCCTCTCACAGAAAGAAAATGTTTACAGGCTCCAGTATTTGTTTGTGGGCTCAAGCAACTCTAAGCCTCTCGTTGTCTAAAAGGTCACCATGGTATAAGATCCATGGTATAAGGCCCTTTTTGTTTCTGGACACCTGGAGAATACCTCTTGCTTACAAGTTCTGATATGTATGTATTAATACTTAATTTGTTTTGTTCTTTTAATTTTAATTCTTCCTTTCTTTTTTTGTACTTTTAAAAGGAGCATCCCCTTCTGTGTCCCTTTTGTGCTCTGGGTTGCCCTGGATCTTTCCTTAGAGGGCACTGCTCAGGCCTATCTGACTTGAACTCATGAAAAGTACCCACTCAAAGAATAGAGCTCTGAGCTGATTTAATGCTTTGATTTCAACTTTGGACCTTTTGGTAAAGCTACAACAGTATTATATCACTTATTTTATTTAATGAGTTGTCTTGAATTCATGTGTGTGTGCATGTGTGCAAAAGCCCTAGATATTTAACCATTTAAAACTACAAAGAGCAATTTCTAATAAGGATGCCTCCTTATCTAAGGAGCAAACTAAAAAACATTTCTACAAACAAGCTCCAGATCATCTCAAAATCTAAAAGATGGCATGAAGGCAGTTTGTTTCCCCCTAGCACTGCAGGCAGGGGCTGTATTTTCAGCAGTAAATGGATCACACCACTGCTGGCATGATGTTTCCAAAGAGTATCCAAGTTGTGAAATTCTTCTGAAAATGTTGGCTACAAAGCCCACCTCCCTGTCCTATTGACATGGTGATACCCAGGCCTCCTGATAATCATTCCAGATTGTTCTTCTTTTTTTAAAAGGCATGTCTATGACCTGAAATTAGCCACATTTTCCTATGGTAGAACCAGCTGAAGGTCAACATTTCAGACCTATGAAAACAGGGTAGGAGGGGATGGGGGATGGCAGAAGAGAGATTTGGGTATTTTTTTCTAGGGTCAGGTCCAGGCAAAAAAAGTGGGGTGCTGGCCTCAGGCACAAAATTCAGGAGGGACTCCAAAAAACTCAGTAATTAAAAGAAATGATATTTTAATGCAATATATAAAAAAGAATCAAATTGGCAAAACTATGAGCCCTGGGTCATCACCTGCTTTGGTTAATAAGGTGTTATGGGAATCAGGACCAGAACTGGGCTTATCTAAGTGTCTAAGTCAGATCCTGTCTGTATTTAAAATACTGATATTTTTCTCATCAGGGGATTTTTGCATTAATTTTAATTTTTAAACAATATTTTCTTAAAATATTATTTATCATCATTACCTCCTAAAATTATTTTGTGCCCAAGGGGAATTACTCACTTATAACACCCTTAGGTGGAAAGATGTTACAGAGAGGTGGTGATGCTGGAGCGCTTGCACTCCATGGCTAGCAATAGAGCCCTAAATCAGTACTCTGGGAGGTGATTTTCTTTAAGGTGTTTAACCCACACTTTTCTCGTCTGCAACGTGGTGGCAATGGTGGTACTGACTTTATAAGATGTTGTTGAGGATTAACATAGGCTGCTCAGCACAGTGCCCAACACATGGGAGCAGTGAGCCTACACTAGCAGCAGCAATGCTAGAAATGAAGGGTAAGTTCAGTAAGTTCTAAATGAAGGCAGATTGGTTAGGGCCTCGTTTGTCTTCCTAAGGATGTTTTTTAATGTAGCAAAACACAGGTAACATAAAATTTTAGCCACTTTTAAGTGTACAGTTTTGTGGCACTAAGTGCATTCACATTGTTCTTCAACTATCTCCAGAGCTTCTAAAAGTTTTGAACTATACTGTACAAACTTAAAAGGATGATTGAAGGCTCTGAGCAAGAATCTGGCCTCAGGGGGTATGCGGGGAAACTGAACCTGGGAAGAGAATCTGGAGTGATGCAGAGGAGGAAAGGATAGGAAGCAGAAACCGGGGGAGTTCTCAGTGGTCCATGTGTGAAGTGGCCAAAAGATTGACCAGGGAGGTGACATCAGGAGTAAAGAGAAATGGCAGAACGAGGCTGAGGAACCTCATTAGACAAGAGGATAGAAGAGTGGAAGGAATCCAATGTGTGAGGTGAGATTTTGGAAAAGGACACAACTGAAGTTTCTTTAGGTAGAGAAGTACTAGAGTTGTGGGTTAGACTGGCACTTCCCCCTCAAGGTAGTGGGGTCCTGTAATCAGTGCCCACTGGCAGAGCCAATTTCTAAATTTTCAGGAATTTTAAGAGTCAGTTGTTAAATACACCATACCTAAAAATTAAATATAAGCTTACAATTAAATGTTACAGTAAAAGTAAGTGTTACAGAGACAGTACTAATCACTTCCTAATTATTTTACTACACTTAATATCATCTCTGCTTTTGAGATTATTTAATATATTGTATCTGCACAGTCAAATACTATATAACACCGTGCCCCTGTATTTCTTTTCTCAATTCCACATTCACTGATATCCTGTTAGTAGCTAGAAACTGGCCATGGTGGGAATATTTGCACCAGAAAATTTGCTAAGACTACAAATTGGGGCTGGATTCATTGCCTAGAGTCTAGATAGTGATGGAAAAAATGTTAATGATATAGGTTATACTTAAAAGTGTGTTCCATCAGTAGCTATTATGCTAGAACTATGTGTTAAATCAAGGTTTAATGGCTACAAATACAAGAGCAGCGAAAGTCAAAAAAGCCTTCTCTGACAATCAGTTGGGACCTAACATAAAACAATTGTTTGTTTTGTTATTATATGTAAATTGTATTATATTATTGTATTGCCACATATTATTTGTATCCATAAAATTTATAATAAATTTATGTTTTTATAAATGCATAACTATTTTTGGAGAATCGGTTGAAGAACATTTATTAGCAGGTCACTGACCATAATTTTCTCTGATAAAGAGAATTATTGTATGACATGTGTTTATGATTATATCCACCTTGAGCCTGTCTTTTTGAAAGACAAATGCCTTGTTCTCTAGTGAAAATGGGAAACTGGACATATCCTTTACCTAGAAAACACTGAAATGTTTTTTTCTCCAAGCAAACCACAGCAATTCCTATACCTAAATGTTTTATTCTTATCACTAGCACTAGTTAGCACTTTTTGAGCACTATCATGTATCAGGCATTATGCAATGAGCTTTATTCACATTTCAACCCTCACTCACCCCTGCAAGGAAGGCCCTAGTGTTATCCCCACTTTACACCTGGAAAGACTAAGGTAGCCTTACTCTCCACAGCTTGTGTAATTAGGAAGTAGTGAGGTTGAGATTTCAGTGCAGGTCTTTCTGATTTTTTCCGACCTCTTGATTCTGATGCATTCTCTACAATATTGTCTACAAAAATTTTTATGGAGGTAAAAGCTTCCACTTCAAAAAAGATACAATATTTTGGTAAGTTATAGATCACCTACTCTGTCCCCATGCTGTGCTGAGCACCAGGAAATTCACAGAAGTGGCCTCTGACTGGAGAAGTTCTTCCTATTTACAAGCACTTAGTACTTAAGTGTGTGGTGTTCTCCACAGCTCCCAGTTTTACATTCAGAGGATTCACTTTCCAAACAAGCTGCTCTGTCCTCACAGCTGACTCCAGTTTGGCTTCATTTGCTCCAAGGCCAAGACAACCATTTCTTATGTCTTTTATACTCATCTCCTAAATCTCCCTTGAAGGATTCACTTGATTCTCCTCCCTCACCTTCAGTGCTTTTTAAGGCACCTGGGTGATGATGCAGAAATCAAGCAGTAGGTAGCTCCAGCCAGGAGGTTCTTGCAGGTGGTACAATTATGATTAGTTACAGAGCCTCAAAGAAGAGTCTCCAATCAAAATTTTGCACTGTCATGCATGCCTCAGCAACTACCCAGGGTGTGTCCAAAAGGAGAATTTCAAGGGCTGTTGAGCACTATTGTTTCTCAAGTGGATCAGTACAAGAGCATTTGACACTGGAGGCTTGGAATCTGAGATACATTGGAAGATATTTTCAACATAGGATGGTCCTAAAATTCTTCTTTCCAGGGCTTTTCAAAGCAGGTCCAAGTTCACAAATACCTTGTCCACAGTTGGCAGGAATGGGATGGTACTTTGAAGATATTTCTTATTTCTAGTTTCCTCTTTCTCTCTGCCTCTACTTCCAAGATAGTTTTCTTACCTTCTACTTTCAATCTAGGCCACTAAATAAGAGAGAAGTCAGAAATACTGTTGATAAGCATCTGTGATGCAAACAGAAACTCCAGTGAAGCAAGATACAAACAGGTCTGCTAAAGATAGAAAAGAGAGCCTTCTGTTCACCAATGATTAAAAATAAAGATTCTAAAACATTAAGAACAGTATAAATAAACCAAATATAAGTAAGTATATATATGTTGATATTTATATAAAGGCTTGGCTAAGCTTGTGTGTGTGAGAGAGAGAGATCAAGACTAAGAGACGGCAGGGGGCCAGGATTGACAGGAACCAGTGTGGCTTCAGCTTGTGTTGGGAGAGTTGATCTGTCCTCCTTTCCAGGAGAAACTGAATATAAAATCGTTAGGCATAAAAAGAACCTCTCACATATGGACCCTGGGGATTCAGTTCACACTCTTCTCTACTTTTTCTTTCACTGTCTCTTTTGAACTTGAAGGGGAAGCATCTCCTATGCCGTTCACTTTCCTAGCTCTCAGATAATATATGAGAGTATAGAGAGAACTAAGGGACTTAAATGTCAAGGTTTGTAAAAGTTGGCAAACTGGCCTCACAGGTTTGCAGTTTGAGTGATGGCTCTACATCAGGCTTGGGGACAATGATAAGAAATGGGTCTAAGCAGGTAGTACTCACAGCAGACACTTGCTTAGTTCCTATTCTGTTCCAGGCACTATTCTGCGAGCGTGCCTTCATTCATCTACTCCTCCCAATGACCTTGAGAGGTAATAGCAGTGTTATTATTATCATTACTATTAACCCGTTTTGCAGATGAGAAAAGTGATGTCTGAGAGATAAGTAAGGTGCCCGAGTCCTCACAGCTAATAAGTGTGAGAGCTGAGATTTGAATCCCTGCATTCCGCGAGAGACCAGTGGTTCTTAACTGGGGGCGAAGATTACCCTATGTGACATGTGGCCATATCTGGGAACATGAGATCAGATGTTTAAGCTGTGAGTGGTTTGACTTCCCCATTGGCCCGCTGAGCCACCCTACTTCTGTACTCTCTGGTGCAGGGAGCAAAGTCCTCCTGAATGACCTTGTGCTTAGCTTCTGGCTGACTTTGTCAGGGAGCTCCTGGCTGTTGCTTTTTAGGTTGAGATACAGTTTTAGAAACCTCATCCCAGAGTTCCTAAGTCCTTACATCCATCCTATCTGAATGCGTGCACTGTCCTTCAGCATGCTACCCAGGGGATTCTAAAGGAGCAGAGGTGTGATTTTTATTAAGTCGGATGACACACAAGATACAAAGAGGTGAAAGAGCAAGACTCCATCCCAGGACCCTAGAAGCTACTAGAGAAAATAAAGTTATTCCAAATGAAAAATTAGTTTAAAAACCATCATGAAGGGGAAAGAAAGAGGAAGGGGCCCAGGCCTGGGGATTATTGGATTGATTGCCTTAAGCACTAGGCAATGGCCAGTTTCCCCAGAGTTTTGAAGGAGGCCAGCAATTTAACTGGGAAGCACCCTGCAGGGACCAGTCTTGCACTGATTGAATTTCTAAGCACAGTCATGTAGCTGAAAGTTAAGAGCTCAGGTGCCTGAGGGACCAGGCGAGTGAAGTAAAGGAATGAAGCAGGCCCCTGTGAGGAAATGGGGTGTGGAGTGGGCTGCTAAGTTAGAATATGCGTGGCCCCTCTAGAGGGGTAACTAATTCTCTAAAAAAAAAATAAATGACTAGAGAGCAAGACAAACACATAAACGAAATACTAATTTGCGACGACCTATTTTTTTAGGGATTCAGAGGTACAGACTGAGTCTGCTTCTGACTTTCCTGCTATTTGAACAGGTCACATTATCTCGCAGATTCTGAGAATCTTCCCATGTCAAGTGGTGGAGGTGGCCCAGATGCAGAAAAGCTGCAGCAGTCCTGTCCCATTTTTTTTATAAGAACTAGAGAAATTGTGCTAGTGGCCCTTAAACTGAGCTTTGACCAATGAACAGCACCAGCAGCCTCAGCAGCAGCAGAATAATGATTAATATTCATGAATTTGCAAGCCGTGGGGCTGAGCGGCTTTCCTTCTAGAAAAGGAAACAAGAGAGGGAGACAGGCAGACAAGAGCAAGGATGGTGTGCAGAGATGGAGAGAACTGAATTTCTCCTTAGTTAATGCTCAGTGCAAGCCAATGATTTCTTCTAATGATTATTCAATCTCACAGTTAAAGGGCAAACGCCATTCACTCCTTCATTTAACACATTTATTGAGTAGCTGTTATGTGCTAGTAATAGGTCAGTGTTAACTTGTCTAGGACCCATCCTCACAGGCTGGCCTTCCAGAGAAAGGCGTGGCCTCCTTCAGTGTTCTGTGGAAACCAGCCAGCCTAATGCCAGCCACATTAAAAATTAATTCTGCTGAGTCCCATGTCTCGGACTCCAACCCTCGCAACCACTTCATTATGCCTGGTAAGAGGCCGGTTCTTTCCCAACCAAGAACTCTAAAGTGGCAAATATGTCTCAGGCTTTTCTTCTTCTAGAACTGAAACTTCAAAGCTTGGAGCTCAGCCTCCAGATCATGGGTCCACTGCCATGAACACTGAGCTGGTGGGACAAGCTGGACCTGAGATTCTGCCATTCTGTAATGCTACTGTATCCTGGGCCCTGGGGATGCTAGAGAAGGGGCTGGTACTTCCCTAACTGCAGCTTAAAATGTGATAAACCAGAGGTTATCATCCTCCTATCAAGGTCTGACCTCTAACCTTTCTGTAGCTATGCATGCTGCTCCAGAATGCAAGGGCAGTGCTTCTTACTCCCCTCTCCATGAATTCTTTCAAGTGGACACTGCTCAAGCCAGTTTTGTGTGGCCTACTTGGCCATCTACTCTTGTCTGCATGACTGTCAGGGGCTGGGAATACACCAGAGGACTAGCTAAGTTAGTCAAAGTCCCTGCCCTTGTGGAGCTTGTATTCCAGTGGAGGAGCCTGAAAATACAAAAATGAGCAAATAAACACAGAGTGCAACTGTAATTGGTGATGAATTTGGGGTAAGAAGAAAGAAATACACCAGGGGTGGGAGGAGGAGGCTCTTTACACAATGTGCCAGGAGATGCCTACCTGGAGAGGTGATGAATGAAACCAGAATTAATTTAGGAAGAACTTGCAGGAGAGGGGCAGTATCACATGCAAAAGTGTGAGAGGCTCTCTGTGAGCAGCATGTGATGTACTGGTTCCCAGCTGGATTTGAGGACTAAGTATTAGGCTTTCATTCCAAATACTTTGAACATGTGTACAAGATATAACTATGAAAACCATAGTCCCTGCCATCAGGGAGCTTAAGGGTTGGGCTGCTGGTGGGGTTGGAAACATCAGGCAGAGAAGTGAAGGACAATTACAATGTCAAGTAATCAGTGCTGGGCCAGGTGAGGGGGACTGTGGGAGCAAGGAATATCCGGGAGGGATCACCAAGGAGATGGGAGCTGCCAGACAGCCTAATTCATTTAGTTCATAATTCAATATGGCTTCAACAAATAGCAATATATTTACTGTTTGTTTTTAGTTTATCATAAAGCTAAACATGTTTATTTTTTCAATGTTTTTGTCTTTCACTTAATGCTTTAAAATATGCTTTATTTTATTTTTTACTTCAACTGAGGACATGCTCATTGATTTTAGAGAGGGAGGAGGGAGAGAGAGAGAGAAGGAGAGAAACATTGAACAGTTGTCCCTCTATGCAGCCTGACCTGGGACTGAACTTGCAACCTAGGCAAGTGTCCTGACCAGGAATTGAACCCATGACCTTTCAGTTTATGGGACGAAACTCCAACCACCTGAGCTACCTGCCAGGGAAAAATATGCTGTATTTTATAGAATTCAAGGATACAGTTGATCATTTTAGTATCTATAATATGCAAAATAAAAGCTGAAAATAAGGGTGAAGGAATGTTTTAGTTCTATGAGACTATGAAATTGAGACATCCAAGAACCACTTCTCTAGTCAAAGATTTTGCCAATTTTATCCTAGATAATAATGAGAAGCTTATATTTATTGAGCATTTACTACATGTGAGGCACTCATATTAAGTGCTTACGTGTACTAACTTACTAAATCTTAAAACTATTCCTGTGAAGAAGGATACTATATTGATTCCCATTTTATAGATGAAGAAAGTGAGGCAGACATAGGTGAGGAAACTTGCTCAAGGTTATTCTTGGTAGTGTCAGAGCCAGGATTTGAACCCTGGGATGCAAATTTCAGAGCCCACGTATGTATCCCCCATCTGCCTCCCAGACCAGCTAGTCACAGTGGCACTATATAATAAGCCCAAATCTCTGACAATCATTTACATGTACAGCTCCTCTCCTTCCTCCCCTTCTCAGCACTGGGTTTGGAAACCATTCGATGGGAATTACTCTAGGACCAAGGAGAAGAAGGGACCCCCAGATAGGCAGACTTTCTTGGACATTCCCCTGAGAAATGAAAATTCTTAGCCTGAGAGCTCACTGTGCATATTTGCTGCTCTCTAGATGTGTCCCAGTTGGGCCAACTTCTGTTCATGGCTGTTTGAATATATCCTGGCAGCTCAGAGGTGTAATTTCTCCAAGTGCTGCATTCCTGCTGAGCCCGCGGGATAAATTGTGCAATTTCAGGTGAGCGTGTCTTTAAACCCTAGCTAGGCTTGTTGTTTCTTCCCTCCTACTTCGCTGCAGGTCCCCACTTGGAAAATTGAGGGCCTGAGCAGATGCCAGGGCTGGGTGTGAGGAAGGGGAGGTGCTGGGATGGAGACCCAGGAGGATGGGGAGAGAGAGGTGTGGAGCGGCACTCGCTGCCTAGACAGATGCTAGGCCCCCACTTTGAGAATTAGAACTGTCTTTAATTTTCTGGTGTTATTCATTCATACATTTATTTGTATGTATTGAGGTAAAGATATTTTCTGAGTATCTGCTATGGGTCAGATACTGGTAGGTCATCTGGGGGAATGTTAATTGCTAAGAAGGTAAGTTCATCATATTAGAAACATGTATAATGGTAGGGTCACTCACCCAATCAAGGAGGCCAAGGGCATCTTACTGGGGGCAGGTGGGACTGAGCAGTGGTACAAAGGTAAGAAGGAGCTAGTTCAGTGAAGAGGAGAGAACTGAGAGTCGGAGGCAGAGGGAGCAGCCTGTGGGAAGTTTCCGGGGCAGGCAGGAGGGTACTCAAGTAAATGAGGAGCCAAAAGAAAACCCACCTTCTCCCCACTCGATTTCTGTGTGCTGACCCTGTGCCTGACCTGGCTGTGAGCTTCACAACCCCACGCAAGGAGTAGGGTACCTGCAAATCCCTTACCATGCGCACACTCTGTGCATATTTCTGTCCTGATTCCAACATAAGATATGATGGGACAAGATTCATTTTTTACAAAATAAAAGGGAAGTAAAGATAGCCAAAAGATTTCCACAGAAGCTGAAATGTTGAGTAACCTGTTTTTGCCCACAGTTAAACCGATAAACCAAGAGGCTGCAACATTATTCAGCCTTCTAAAGGAAGGCTGGATTTCCTGGAACCGTCCTAGAGGGACTGATTCCGAGGCACACATTTGTCGATGCCTGGGAGGAGGGGACTCATCTCTGCTCGTTTGATGGGGTCTCTGTTCTACAGAGACATCTAGAGTTTGGGACTTGGGGGACTTGAGAGGACACTGATCATCAGAAGTGCACACATTTAGCAAAGGGGGATGTGGTGGTACAGAGAGAAGGAGCTTAGCCAAGGACGGATGATAGTTAGCCTTGATTTAAAGTCTACCTCCCCCTCCTTCCTTCACACTTTGGCTCACTGTACATGTTGGGCACGGTGCCGAGTGCTTTCCTGAATTATCTCCATTAATCCTGCCAACTGCCTGTGAGGCAGCTTTCATTGTAGTTCCCCTTTACAAGTAAGGAATGTGAGGCTCAGAGAAGCTAAATGACTTGCCCAAGGTCTCCCCGCCTGTAAGTTGTAAAACCTTTTCCTCTCTCCTAATGGCAGGTGACAGGTTCTCATTCTCACAGGGAATCCTAACAAGCACAGGCAACTGTCTTCATGCAACAAAGTGAGCAGACAGTCAGCCTGGGCACAGCAGTGCCAAGCCTGTTGCATGTAGTCCTGCCCCGTGGACATCAGCCAGCTCTGGCAGACCAGCCTGGCTACACACATACCACAGCCGCCCTTAAACCTCACTCAGGAAGGTCACACATGCTCCATGGGAGCCTATGGAGGAGGAAGCAGAGCTCGGGATTGAGGCCTGGGGCTCTAATCAAATGCCAGCTGGACCACTCAGAAGCAGCATCTTGGCTTGAGTTTCATAACCTCTGTGATTTTCATTTTCTTCATCTCTAAAATGGAAGCATAACAGAACTTAGCTCATAGGTTTAGGGAGGATTGAAACAAGGTAATCTGTATAAAATAACACGCATGGTGCCTAGCATTTAGCAGGGACTCTACAAATGGAAATTTCTTGGAACAGTACTGTCACCTTTATCATCAAAGACTACAAGGGAATGGGAGTCTGAGATCCCCATGAGAAATGCCTGCAGGCCTGCAGTGAGGAGGGGGTGGGGCAGGTTGGCACCTCTGCCTGCTGCCGTGCTGTTCTGGTGGCACCCTTGCATCAGCAGAGCAAAACTCAAGTTAAACTCCTAAAGTATACATTCTACACTGAGCCACAGATGAGAATACACACAGCAAGGGAATGGCCCATCCTAAAATTTCCTCCAAAAGCTTACTTGTTTCTTATCTGCTTCCATCACCAAAAGGCAGGCTTTACCCAAAAAGGAAATTTGTCTTATGTACTTCTTCATCCTTTTCATCTAGAACGGTTTCTGAGTCATTATAGGTACTTAAAAAATACTTCCTGATTGAGTGAGTGAGTGAGTGAGTGAGTGAGTGAGTGAGTGAACTCCTCTCTGGCTTGATTCAAAAGTCGTTCTGCTAGAGGGTGAGAAACTGGAAATGAAGAACTACCCAAGGACAGCTTGGGCTTTAAGTCGTTCTGCTAGAGGGTGAGAAACTGGAAATGAAGAACTACCCAAGGACAGCTTGGGCTTTATACCTAAAACCCTCAATACTCAAATAATAAAGGTACTTAATAAATGATAATTATTTCAATGTATTGCAAGCTATGCCTATGCAGTGACGCTGTGCCAAGTGCTTACTGTGAATTGTTTCATAACACTCAATGCCTATGAGGCAGGCATTATTGTTATTCCCCATTGACAGATGGGAAAATGAGATTCAGGGAGGTTAAGCAGCCCACCCAAGATCATGTGGCTCAGAAGCCATCTGACCCTGGGTTGGTTCCTGGGTCTGTTTCAGTGCAGAGCCTAGGCTTTTAAGCACTACCCTCCCCAACCTCTCCCATTCCTTGCTGAGTATCAGAGAAAACCCTTACACTCAGCCTCAGTCTTTTCAGGCACATTTTGGGAAAGACAGACAGTGTAACACTGAGTATGCTTGACCTCTTTGAGGGTAAAAGTTAATTTTTCAGTCCTCTAACCCGTATAACACCCTGCAGTGGCCAAGTGCTACCCACGCTGGACATGGCACACCACCACGTCTCCACAGCCTGTACCAGCTCACCTGTCTACCGTGTCTGCTCAGTGGCCCATTCCCTCCACATTCCTCTGTGCCCCAGTTCTCTGACACAACTAATTTGAGTTACAATATTAAAGTTTTTTCCTTTTCCGAGAATTCCTCCGCTCTCTAGTGTATATCATCAGAAGGAACTGGAGAGCGTAGTCCCAGAGCTCCTTGCTTTCAACCTCTACTTCAAACATAAGAGATCAGCTTCCAACTTCACTCAATCTACCCGTTTGACTTCTGCATTTGAACAAAGGATTTTATAAAACAACTAAGTAAATAAAGAAGTTTAAAAATATTGGCTTAATCTAATCCTCGATACAGTCATCTAAAAATATTTTGGAGTGTCTGTGCTTGGCATTCTTATCAACATCAGGGGTTAAAGGCAGGCAAAGTCCCTACTTTCATGGTGCTTACATTCTAATGGAGAGACAGGAATTAAACTAACAAATCAATAATATACAAATAAATGATGACAATAACAGTAAGTGTTAACGCAGAGTTAAAATCAGACTGTATGTCTTGCATGGTATAGCTGAATGGTGGGCTCCAAAAACATATGTCTGAGTTCTACTTCCTGGAATGTCTGAATATTACTTTAGAGGGCAAAAGGTATAATTAAGTTAAGAACCTTGAGAGAAGGAGTTTATCTAGAGCTATCCAAGTGGTCCTGAAATGCAGTCACATGTCTCTTTATAGCAGAGAGGCAGAGGGAGTTTTGAGACAGTGGAAGAGGAGGCAGTGGGGCCAGAGAGGCAGAGATTAGAATGATGTAGCCATGAACCAAGGAAGGCCTGGACCCCCCCCCCCTCCCAAAACTGGAGGGAGGAAGGAAGGAAGTCTTCTTCCTTAGAACCTTCATAGTGTAGCTCTGCTGATACTTTGAGATCTGACTTCTGGCCTCCAGAACTGAGTGAGAATAAATTTCTGTTGTTTTAAGTCATCTATTTTGTGGTAACTTGTTACATCAGCACCAGGACACTAATGCACATGACTACTTTAGAGTGTGTGCTCAGGAAAACCTTCTCAGCAGAGGTAACACATAAGCTGTTATATGCATGAGAAAAGGATCCTTCCATCAATATCTGAAGGAAAAACATTTCAGGCAGAGGGAACAGACAGTGCAAAGGCCTCGAGGCAAGAACAAGCTTAGCTTTTCCAAAAAATAGGAGGGAGATCAGTGGGGTTGAGCTATAATGTGAAAGGGAGAGAAATACAGGAGGTAAAGTTGGAAGTATAGGAAAGAAACATTATATAAAGTTTCAGAGAGCCAGGGCAAGGAGTTTATTTAGATTTTATTCTAAGTAAGAAGAAACTCTATTACAGGTTTTATCGAAGAAGTTGGTATGCCTACATTATATTTTTAAGACATCACTCTGGCTGCTGTTTGGTGATTAGACTGAGAGAAGGACAGGCATTCTAGCAGGGAGGCTAGATAGGATGCTGTTACAGTGGCCAGATGGAAGGTGTTTCTGATTTGGACTAAAGCAGTGGTTGAGAAGATGAGGAAGAGTAGATGAATTTGGAATAGGTCCTGTAACAAAGTCAACGGGAATTGTTTTGGATTAGACGTGGCAGTGAGGGAAAGCAAGAGAAGATTTGGCTTCAGTGAATGAAACCAATGGTGTTATTCACTGAGATGGAGAAAGGGCAAGTTGGGAAGGCAATCAAGAGGACTTCCCTTTACCGTATTCAGTTTGAAATGTCTGTGGACTTCTAACTCTGGCATTAGGGTAAATCTGGATGGGAGATCTAGATTTGGGAGCCATTGACACTTTGGTATCTAAACTATGGGACTTGGAGATTATATGGGGAGAAGGTATAAATAGAGAGGTAAAGGGAGCCCAAAGTAGGACCCTGAGGTACTAACACAGAGATCAGGATGAGGAGCCAGTGAGGGAAACTGAGGCAGAATGGCAAACATAGTGAGAGGGGACAAGAAGAGAATATGATGTCTCAGAAGCCAAGAGAAGAAAAGCTTTTTCTAAAGAGGGAGTCATAGACCATATCAGAATAAGATCTTGCCAGGAGAATTATATGCATTTTCAGTGGGAAGCTCATGTCATAGTTCTAGGCCAATAGGTTTCTTCTCTGCTGCCATCTCAGGTAATTGATATTGGCTCCCTAGAGTTCTCTGATGAGAAGTACCCAACACTTCCCCTGGGCTTGTCAGGAAAGCCTGCTATCAGCAGTTGTGATGCCCAATGAGAAGCTGGGGCAGGAGTTCTACTTATTTTATGATCCTGCCTAATCCAAAGGAAAGACAGGAGTTATGGCAATTTCAGGGGCTTTTGCAAATCACAAGGTGATAAACTATGGTTAGGGCAACCTATCAATCATAT
Source organism: Macrotus californicus (assembly GCA_007922815.1). Classification (NCBI taxonomy): domain Eukaryota; kingdom Metazoa; phylum Chordata; class Mammalia; order Chiroptera; family Phyllostomidae; genus Macrotus; species Macrotus californicus. Next base: position 20,163 of record VMDR010006541.1, on the reverse strand, counting down.
GCCATAAGCCAAATCCTTCTACAACATCGTAAGTGATCTATTCCTTTAAGATTCTACTACCATCCTTATAGAGATTCCTACACAGATAGATTCTCAATAAATGATCGAGCTGACTTGGATCTTGATATTACTGATTTGTATTCTTGTGACATATGTTACAGTCAGATTTTGGTAGATGACAATCTCATGTTGAAGGTATAATAGTTATAAGAAACAGTATGTGACTATGATTTTTTTCCTGCTCCTAGCTCTTAACAATATCACATTGACACTACTCAGCTATTGGATCTCTGTTAGTCAGGTCAGGGTAATCAGTAGAGAGGCTGAGTGGAGCAAGCTAAAAGAAGGGAAACAGGTTTCTCTACACAGGTAAACATATGGAACAGTCCATCAGGGAAAAGCTATCTAGGAAAGGGTTAAAGAGAAGGGAAAATGAGAGATGTGGTCAGTATGGGATGGACTGCTTGAAGACAGGAGAGACAACTGAACAGCTACAATAAAAAAGTGATAATGGGGAAAGAGAGAGATGTCCAACAAGCTATTTGAAGAGGATTTTGTCATGTTGTATGGTATAAATCTTCCTTGCCATCCTTCATGAGTCATTCAGTAAAAATGTGCATTGCTGTTCAAGACTTTATGGATCAAAGTGTGTGTGTGTGTGTGTTTAGTAACTGTGCTGAGATTGGCCTCAAGTCGGCCCAGTTTTACTTGGGTTATACTGGTGATAAAGTGCCTTCCTACTCATCTCCCAATTTGACCTTTATCAAACATCTATGACTAAAACTCATAAGGTTTTAGTTTTCAATTGTTTCCCATCCAAACAAGGAGAGAATAAGTCTTGCACTGTATCATTGAGTTAGTAATTGGAAAGCTGTAAGTAAAACCTGTTTCCTGACCCTCAGACCAGTGTGCTTTTTCTTCCCTCTTCCCATCCTTGCCCTTCTTCCTTCTTTCTGTTTCCCTTTCTCCCTCACATCCTCCTCTCTCCTCTCCCAATTCCTGTTCTCAGTGCACTAACGTTAGCAGTGTACCTCAAGCAGGAGAGGGGCCCTATCCTGCCTTCCAGCTTTTAGTTAGTTTTTAGTTCCAAAGATACAAAGCAACATCTTCTGCAGAACTAGAAGGCCTGTGCATGGTGTTTAAAAATGTTGAGGACTCATGAAGAGTTACACTTTCAGTTTTCAGCAGAAAGGCTCAGGAGGAGCAGCCTGAATGGTGGAGTCTGCACCTCAGCACTTGGCCTCCGGCAGGCAAAGGATCCAGACTGCGAGGGAACTTGGTAACTCACCTGGGCCAAGCAGGGTTTAATAACCCGTAACTCACCTGGGCCAAGCAGGGTTTAATAACCCAGTGACAAGGAGGCCGCCACGTTGGCTTCTGCGCTGCCACCTCACGTGGACCATCACACAGGACCTGGGACAGTGGCTGCTGTTGTCCCCTGGGAGCCCACATTCTTACTCTTTTCCTCCTTGCTTGGGCAGTGGAAAGAGCCAATTTGTATGTTGTTTGGTGAACAAAAATGCTGTTGCTTTCCAAGCGGATGCTTTGTTGTTTCTGTTACACAAACATCTGAAAAATCAGCATTTCCCACTCAGCACTGAGCCAAAATTGACTGCTGTCTCCATCTAATAAAGCAGTATGCTTTGCGCCTCTCTTCTAATTGGAAGACAGAAAGTCTCAACAGACAGAAAGAATGTTTATTGATCTAGCTCCATCCCAGAAACTGGACTGCACCACAGGGAATGAGCAGAGAGAAACAGAGCAGGCCAATTTTAAATACCCATAAATGTGCCTTAGCAGTATTAATGAGCAGTAGACTGTGAGGTGCATTAAGACCTCACGTGATGGACTAAATGAAGGCAGAGCGTACCGTTTGATAATGACCTGAAATTCACTGGTAAGTGGAAGAGGAAAAAACTAATTTCCTGAGTTGCCTATCCTCTCTTGCTGATTTGGAATTGCACTGGTTCCCAAAATGCAGAGATAATAAAGCTCTTATGAATCCAGGAACATGCTTTGTATGTATGCCTGCAGGAGAAAACAGGAATTCTCCAACTCAGTCTGCAAAGAAGCAGCACAGAAATGGAATCTCGGGGGGCACAGCTGGGCAGAAGCCAAGAAGAGGCTTGCCCCCAGCACATGGCATGAATCTGAATCGCCTCTACTTTTCTTTACCCTGTCCTGCTCCCTGCTAACTTGCTCTGCATATTGGTTGTAGCAAAGTAAGGCTGTGATGGCTGGGCCTGGACTCCGGGGCCCCTCTTGTAGCCTCTTGATCATTTTCCAGCCCAGAATGAGCTTGCAGAGACTCAGGAATGTGCTACTAACAAAACACATGGAACTGAACCTTTGGCAGAATCCTCCAGTGTCTCCGTCTGGCGACCTGTGGAAAGTGCAGGGCACACTTGCTGCTTGCCTGGATGCTGGCCTTGGGAGCCTGCTGGCTAGCCTTGCCTGTGACAGCTGCGTTTTAACTTGCTGCACCTGGCACCATCAACTTACTCCACTTGCAGCAGCCCCTTGGGGGCAGCCCCTCCTCCGGCGGTAAAACAATTGCTGCAAAATCTGATCCTTGCTTCCACCTGGAACATGAGCTATCTTGATTGACCCTGGACTTAGAGCCACCATCAGGGGCTTTGTTACCCCTTTGACGCTGTCCTGGTTGTTGAGGACAATGGGCAGAGCCAAGAACCCAAGGGAACCTGGGAGAGTGAAAGTGAGGGTGGGTGGAGGTGAGAGAGCGAGGCAGGAAGAGAGACAGAGAGGATATGAATGAGAGTGAATGGCATGAGGCATGGAGAGCTTTGAATCTGGCAGATCTAGCTTCCAATGTCAATTGTACTGCCTACTACCAGACAGTCCACCCAGCCTCCCTTGGCCTCATGTCCTCAGCCACAGAATGGGGATGATTGTGATTTATAACACGGAAGGCGAGGTTAGCTGGGTAGCACATAGAGGGCTTTAAGCATAGGCCCTGATACACACACGCGCTGGAATTTGCTTCTCCCATGCATTCCTCACCACCAGTTTTTGACCTCTGAGCACTCGCTAGGCATTTTGTAAATATTCAAAAAGGAGATAATTTGAATGAATCAATGAATGTGTGATTTAAAGACACTACAATGTCAGACTAAATGTAGTGGATTAGGCACTGGTACCCAGTGGATCTCGGTTTGAGTTCTGATTCTGAGACTGCATTGAGGGAACTGCAGAAGAAATTTGATTGTAAACGTGTTTATTTAGCCTTGTTGTTTTCTTATATTTTTCTTGTGATTTTTATTGTGGCAAAGTATATATAACAAAATTTACTTTTTTTACTTTATTCTAACCTGAGGACGTTTTTTCATTGCTTTTAGAGAGAGAGAGGGAGAAGGAGAAAGAGGAGGAGAGAGAGAGAAAGAGAGAGAGAGAAACATCGATTGGTTGCCTTCTCAAACGCACCTTCATCAGGGATTGAACCTGCAACCTGGGCATGTGCCCAACCGTGGGTTAAACCTGCAACTTTTCAGTCCATGAGATGATGCTCCAACCAACTGAGCCACACAAGCCAGGGTGAAAATTTACCATTTTAACCTTTATTAAGTGTATAATTTAGGGATATTAGGTACATTTATAATGCTGTACAATCATTACTACTCTCTATTGCTAAAATGTTTCCTCACCCCATTCAGAAACTCTGTATCCATTGAACAATAACTACATTTTTCCCTCTTCCTAGCTCCTAGTAACTTCTATTCTGCTTTCTCTTTCTATAAATGACTTATGCCACATACTCCATATAAATGGAATCATATACTATTTCTCCCTTTGTATTTGTCCCTCCACATTTGCCCCAGAAAACTGTCTTATTTCCTTCAGCATAATGTTTTCAATGTTCACCCACGTAGTAGCAAGGGTCAGTGCTCCATTCCTTTTTATGGCTGAGTTATATTTCATTTTATGAATATACCACATTTTGTTTATCCATTTATCTGTCGATGGACGCTTGAATTATGTTTACCCTTTGGCTGTTACAATGTTGCAGTGAACACCGGCAGCATATACTTACCTGTTTGAGTCCCTGCTTTCAGTTATTTTGGCTATATCCCATGAATGGAAGTCCAAGGTCTCATGGTTGTTCTACATTTAGCTTTTTGAGAAGTTGCCAAACTGTTTTTCCTAGTGGCCACACGATTTCACACTCTTTCCTGCAGCCCAGCACTGTATGGGTGAGAGGTTCCAGTTTCTCTAAGTACTGGTCAAGCTTACTGTCTGGGGGGGGGGGGGTGTTTATTTTTTCCCATCCTGGTGGCTGTGAAGTGATATCTCATTGTGGCTTTGACTTATGTCTCCCCAAGTTGAGCACATTTTCATGTGTTTTTGGCCATTGGTATATCATCTTTGGAGAAATGTGTATGTGTCTTTTCTGTTATTTTAAAAAATGGGTTACCTGTTTTGTTGTTGAATTTTAGGAGTTCTTTATATATTGTGGATGTTAAATGCTTATCAGAAATACAATTTGCAAATATTTTCTCCACTCTTTGAGTTGTCTTTTCACTTAGCTTTATTTTTAATTAAAAGTTACAGACTTTTAAACACAGGAGTGCGACTTAAGATTATGACTGTAATTCTGCAGTTCAAGGGCCAAAGTCAGCCTCATCATAGCTCATCTGCACTGTCCAAAAAATGTCTGTCCCTTAGGATTAAATGGCAGGGAATTTCTGCAAACAAGAAGTGTGTGACTTGAAGAAACCATACTGCTACACTCAGCTGGCATCCGGGGACCAAGAGGCATTTGAATGTCTTGTTATACTAAGAATCAGCATGCACTTCTGATTGGATCCAGTGTCAAACAGCACCCCAGACCCATAGAATGTCTCAGCTCTGCTGAACACCTTGGGCTCAGCAGTGACGGGAGGAGGGAAAAAATGACCTAGCTGGAAGGATTTCTAACAAGGCTGAAATCCAAGTAACAGGACGGTAGGGGGAAGTGGGGGACGGGGTAGGACATCATGACCAAAAAGATGTACTATATTTGGACAGAACTTGATGTTTAATTGAATATGTTTTCAGAATCCCAAGGGAGCATCTCCTATGATTTTATAATCAAATCGACTGTCCAAGAGAAGTCTCCTCCTCTTTACTCTGGTGAGGGGCAGTGGGCTCAGCCTTCTCTGAGGGAGTGCAGCACAGGCTGCAGGGCTGCAAGGACAGGTGAGGACATGAAGAGGCTCTGTCCCTGCCTCCCTCCCTCGCCCCCACTCTTAACCCTTTTATATCTAGAGAGGAAATAGTCAAACCGGGGAGGACAAGGAGGAGAAAAACAAGCAAGGAATTTTTAAAAAATTCAACTCAATCCACTTTAAGCTGAGGCAGACATACTTCAATGTAGAGAGCGTAACACTTTGGTGGGATCAGTTCTGCAAGCAGGAGAAGCATGAGCTGAGTCGCAGGGTCCCCAGCCTTGTGAGAGGAAGGGCAGGGCAGGCGCTCTGCTCTAACACGCAGCAGAGAGAGAGAGGCTGCGACTCCCACCTTTTCAGGAAGGCAGGGATCTGGGCAGCAGAGAGAGAGGCTGCGACTCCCACCTTTTCAGGAAGGCAGGGATCTGGGCAGCAGAGAGAGAGGCTGCGACTCCCACCTTTTCAGGAAGGCAGGGATCTGGGCAGCAGAGAGAGAGGCTGCGACTCCCACCTTTTCAGGAAGGCAGGGATCTGGCCGTGCAAAGGAAAAGACAAACCCTCTTCCTAGTGCCAGGCCGAGGGCACCGAGACATCCAAAATCCTACAGGCAAAATCAAAAAGTTCTCTACTAAATGCTAAAAAGGAGGCTCGGCTTAGCATGGGGCCCTGGGCTGTTGCTTTGAGGTGTCTGTAGCTGGAGGAAGTTTCCTGCCAGATACGATCAAAGGTTCCTTGCAGTAGAAAATTGTGTTTGGTGTTTACTGAAACAAAAGAAGGAAGGTAAGCATTGGCCTGAGAGCCCATTTAGTGGTCGATTTGTACCAGGAAAAGGTGCGGAGGGAGGGAGGGAGGGAGGGAGAGGAGTTGGTGATGGAAAGAGAGCATTGGCTCCCAGTCCCCTGGCTGATGGGATGTGTCTCTTCCTCCGTCGCGATGCCAGTCTGTGGGACAGGCTCTGCGTGCCAGGCGACAGCAGAAGCAGCACGCTGTATTTTTTTAACCTCTTCACTTTGCCAGATAACCGTGAAGGGGCTCTCTCTTAGCCCATAAACAACAAAGACTAATAGAGTATCTCTGGCAAAGGTGGTTGGCAGAAGTTGCTGCCATCTCAGCTGTTGGGCTGTAAGAAGGGGCCCGGTCCCTTGTTACACAAGCAGAGTGTTGGCAGGCCACAGAGGCAAAACAGGCACTGCAAAACGTGCCCTGTTGGGAGGGAAATCTGAAGTTGAGTCATATTGTTTTTATTGTCTCTGGGGAAATCTTTCTATTCCGTGGGTTTCCAAATGGAAGACATTTGAGATGCTTCTCTTTTTCCCTTTCTCCACAACAAAGGGGAACACGCTGAGGCCCAGGGAGAGAAACAGTGGCTTTGTTGGGCCTGATCTTCCTCCAGCATTTCTGTCTGTTGGGGCAAGAAAGTGGGCAGAACATGTAAAACCTCCTAAGTCATTCTTTTTCCAGGCGTGTTGTTGGCAATGTGTCCTCCCAGCCCTGGGGAAGGCAATGTTCACATCACAAAGTTGACTCTGTGAAGCGCACAGGTCCGTAGGGGTAGCCTCTACCTATCATTAGCCATAGGCAGCACAGGACTGTGGGTGGTGGCCCAGGCTCCAGAGATGGACCGCCTGGTCTTGACTGGCTCCAGTGCTCCCTTGCAGTGTGACTTTGGGCAAGTTATTTAACTTCTCTGTGCCTTGATTTCTTTGTGTCATGGCAGTGTAGCAAAGCAGTTAATAGTGAAGCCTCAGAACCAGTGTGTCTGAGTTTGAATCTCCTACCTACTGACTGTGTGACCCTGGGCAAAATTTACTTCCTGATTCTTTCAGGGTGACATTTTTTCCTTCTGTGAAAAGGGCATTGTAATAATACCCACCTCATAGGGTCGTTGGAAGCCTCAAATGAGCCAGTACAGGGAACGCTCCGAGAAAGGCCTGCAGCAGAGACGGACGGGCAGGGCTGAGTGCCTGCCTTCCTCTGAGCCTAGCCCTGTCCTCTCCTGACCTCTCCCCTTGCACTCTGGCCACTCACACCTTCCTTCAGTCTTGGGACAGGCTGTGAGTTCTCCTGCCCACATAGCTTCCCTTGAGCTGTGTTCTGCCAGCAGCCCCTGTCCCAACTCTCAACTTCCCCTTTGCCTTCAGTGCTCAGCCCCCATGTCAACCCTCAGGGAGCTTTCCCCTGAATCCCCTAGACAAGGTTCAGGAGCCCCCTTGTACTATGCATTTCCCTTTATCCCACTTATTACAGTTTTAATATTTTAATTTATCAATGGATCAGCACATGTTAAATGCTAACATGTAAACTTGCTTCCTCACTGTTCCACCCTTAGCATGTAGCCTATGGCACACAGTTGGGGAATGGATGCATGAGTAAGCACATGGAGAAATGTGCAAGTCCCTTCCGCTGGCCTCACACCTTCCTGTCCAAGAATGACAATTACATTATCACAGGGCTAAGCTTGAATGCATGCTGATTTTGGGCAAAGACAAGTACTAAAAATGGTGTTGCTTTGGCGTTAGAAACCAGGCACTAGTGACACTGCACGACATGGTCAGATATGCAGGTGCTTGTCAACCAGCTGGTGACAGAAGGGCGTCTGGGATTTGAGGAGGCAGTGGGGAGCAGCAGCTCAGGCTGTGGCTTCTTTGGCCAGCCCGCCTGGGCTGGAATCAACCCCAGCCTTGCAGCCGTGTGATCTTGGGCGAGATCTGTGCGTTGTCTGTGGCTTCATTGGTAAGACACTGAGGGGGTCATTGTGGAGATAAAACAAGATCCTGTACCCAAAGCGTTTCACACATAGCAAGTCCTCCATAAATGCTGGTAATTATTCTTTTAAATTCAGATATTATTTTTCAGGCATTGTAACCAAATCCTAGGGATAAAAAATATCTTCTCTGAATCCTGGTCTCCTTTAATGTGTCAGATTCTAAGTAAAAATGTAATCAACAGAGCCATTTGAATTTATATATGCTCAAGATGGCTTAGCTGATGTTAATCCAAGCATTTATGATCCTTTAAGGTATGTTTGCATTAGCTACTGGAAAAAAATATAGAATGAGCACACTGTGTTTGAGGAGGCTTGGGTGTCCACAGCCACATGGAGCATTCAGGTACGTGTGTGGTTCCTCCAGGGCATGGTTAAAATTCATACATGTGTCTTCACATGGCACGTTTCCTTCCCATGTTTTATGACTAAGTCCATTTAATCGTGGTCTGCCTGAACATTTGGCTAAAGACTGGCTGTTTCAAACCATGGGTCACCGTGAAAAGGTGTTGTTTTCTGTTTGCCAACATCAACAGTTCTTCGGCGTATTATCAGTGGAATTATTCTCCATTGTTCTTTATCACCAACTCTGTTTTCGATGAGAACAGCCTCATTTACCCAATCTCCTAATGATCTGGGTGCAGCCCAAAGAGGAGGCACCCCGCCAGCCGCTGCCGTCCAAGGAACCCCGCCAACACTGTGCTGTTTGTGCATGGAGACCGCAGGGTAGCGGAGGTGTTCTCGCTGACTAATTGCACCTCAGAACCACCGAGCCAAAAGAGCGTCTGGATGGTGCCTAGGAAGACTAATGCTCATTAGCGTTGCGAGCGTTCCATATTGGCCTGCCACTGGTGGTGCATGATAAGCAAAGTTTTTGATTAATTGCTCCATAAGCTGCACTTATGTATGGATTAAATACTGTGGCATGGAAAGGCATTTTGATGGTGAAATTACTCAGCGTTTCCAAATCACTTATTCCTGAGTTTGTTAACTATGTACTGAGTGTTAAGTATGTCTAAGGGCCTATTCTAGACTTTGATTACTCCGTGATGACCAAGATAAGCCAGATCTTTGCTCCCAAGAAGGACTTACACTTGGAGGAGGAATGGGGCTAATAAACAAACTAACTGAAATAAATAAACCAAAAGGTAATATTAAGTGTGGTATGTGCCAAGCATCTGAAGAAACTCAATGACATGGGGAGTTGAGGCTAGGAGCAATGACCTTGGGTGATGAGACCTACTGTATTTTGCCATGTATAATGTGCATATTTTTGCCCAAATTTTTGAGGGAAAAATAAGGATGTGCATTATACATTGATATAATGATTACATACCATGGGTATAATAAACCTGTGTATAATATGGACAAAGACATGGGTACATGTTATACATGGCAAAAATATATAGCAGGAAGGAGCCAGAGATAGGATCCAGGCAGGGGAAGAGCTAATTCAAAGGCTCTGAAGACAAAAATGAACTTCACCCTGTAGGAGAGAGACCAGGAGACTACCTATGTTGCTGGTATCTAGTCAGCAAGAGGGAGGTAGGAAAGGGCTAGATCATGAGAACCTACTTAGGCCTGTTCAAGAGTTGGGGCTTAATCCTGAAGTAGCGGAAGTATTGTGGGTTTTGAATAGGGTTGCAACACGACCTCACTGAAATCTTTAACAGACCCCTCTTGCTGCTGTAATATCCTGATAAAAGAGGTTCATGTACACACTCAGGCCCCCCTTTTCTTTTCATCATTGGTCCTCTTCTAAAGAATGACGTAAGCCCTGGCCAGGTGGGTCAGTTGTTTGGAGCATCATCCCATACACCAAAAGGCTGTGGGTTCGATTCCCTGTCAGGACATAAATCTAGGTTATGGGTTTGATCCCCAGTAGAGGTGTGCACAGGAGGCAACTGATCAACGTATCTCTTTCATATCAATGTTTCTCTCCCTCTCTCTCTCACTCTCCCTCTCCCTCTCTGCCCCTTCCTCTCTAAAATCAATAAACATATTCTCGAGTGAGGATTTCAAAAAAAAGAATGATATAAAAATGAACTACTTTTCTTCTAACTTTGGAATAGTTATTTGATTCCCTACTATTATCCAGTGACTGTACAAACCACGTGCTTATTTTTCAAAGTTGCTGGGTTCTCCTGGTTTAACTTTAGAAATGCATCTGACTTCCTTTATCATTTGAAAGCCCTCTCCTGGGGGTGGGGTAAGCTGTTTAATTCCAATGGGACTTTAGGGAGTTTTGTACAAAGCATCATATATAGAAAACTTATGTAAGCAGAGAAAGAAAGAGCCACCTAAAATAGAGGGGTCCAAAGACACTCCCCAGCCAGTTCATCCCAGAGGTTCTTAGTAGAAAGGAGTCAAACAAATGCAGAATCATAACAGGACGGGCTATGATTTCTTCTCTCTCTGGAGCCTGGAAAGCACTGGGCAGAAAGCAAGGAGATTTAACAAGAATGGTTTCTTATGGATGAATGTTTTTAGAAATGACCGTTGGATAATGAATATCTGAATGTTTAGTCATCCACAGGCTGCAAGGTTGGAGCTCCAGCAGCTCTGTCCATCTGGTCCACCACTGGGCCTGGCACTTCGTTGGTGTTCAATAAATGCTTATTTTTCTATAGTGTACCTACTGTGTTAAGTAGTTTGGTAGGAAATGGTGGCAAAACCATTTGCCCTGGAGCAGTTGGAAAGAAAGAATATATACTCTTTTCTGCTCATAGGGCCCAAGGTATGATCTGTGAGTAGGTGATTGAGAAATAAAAAATAGAAGATGAGAATGTTAGAACCTGAGAGGTAGGGGTGTGAATGGGTCACCACAAAAAGGCAAGGGGTAGAGTAGAAGTCCATGAGTCAGATACCCAAATCTCTGATGGATAAGAAGGAATGACCAGAAGACAAGTATATGACACTGACAAGCTTGGGAGGGTGTTAAAATTCAGTGGCACATGTCTCAAAGGATCACAGCTTTTTGCAGCTTCCATCGGGTTGAAGTATAATGACCTACTTCTTAGTTTTTCCATCTACTAGACTATAAGCTCCTTGAAGTCAAGGAGGGTGTCATATCAACTGATGTATTCCCTGTGCCTAGAATGTGGTAAGCATTCACTATGTCTTCGCTATACTGAGACAGTATTCCCTCTGGTCTGCTCATCTGAAAAACTTCATGATTCACCAACTCTTGCTCAACACTGACAATGAGTTGTTCAAGGCCCTGTTTTCTTGCGTACTAACCTCTCTAAACAGCACTTTCCTCAGCATTTGCAGTTGTTGATTTCCTTAATGCTCCTCTAAAGCAACAGGCCCTGGGAGCAGGATACTGTCCCTGTCATCTCTAGAGTCCTGTACTTAGCCCGCTAACAGGTATTTAGTTGTTGCTAAGTTGCTAAAATAAAATGAAGGATTTCAATGATATCTGCATGCTTCTCACCCTCTAAATCTGGAAGACTTAGGGTTGCCTTAATGAGTTTTTCTCCAAGAGAAAATCGGCCATACCCATATGAAGAAAGTATAATTAAACAAATTTGATAAGGCATTTGATAAATCACAAGACACTGTACAAGCACACATTGCTGTCATTCTTGTGTGCAGTGCGGCCTGACCAGTGGGCGTGCATGTTTTGACTATTGGGATTGAGGGTGTTGTGAGGGAGTGAATGGACCAATGAATGTGGCGAATAGGTGGTGGTGGCATTCTTGAGCTGGCTCTGATGTGGACAAGGAGGGAAAGATGGCAGGTGTGTGGGTGAGGGTGAATCACCCTCAGTATTGACTGAGAGCGAATTGAGGGACATGCTTCAACAGTGGTTGAAAGCCAAGGTTCATTTTGAGTAAATAAGGCTTTTCAAGGTGCCACCAGGAGATGAAAGAGCCACTAAGATCAAGTCTGACTGGTGTCAGTCTCAATAAGCTCACCTGCTCTCCACAACAAGGGCACATTCACTCTTTCTTTACTGGAGTGAACTATGTTATGTACACATCCAACTGGATATATCAGGCAACTGAAGTACAGCTAAGAAACTGTGAAATGCCCAGGGCAGAAGGGCCTTTTGACCCTGGACCTGATCTGATTTCATACTGAAATGACCCCTACCTGATTCCCATAGCTATATTGAGATTGGCAGGTCTAGTTAGGTCAGAGCCTAATCTTGTTTCCACTGGCCACCTCCAGCATTGTCCACAGAGACCCAGCTGAGATCACCGCAGGCTCAGCCAAGCACTGGAACTACGGGGACACTGCCTGCCCTTGCCACGGTCGTGGGGGAGATGGAGACACCATCAAACCTGCTGAAGTGTGATGTGGCAGCAGGAGGTGAAGGTTTTGCATTTTAGCTCCAGACGAGAGTTAGGCCTGGGGTTCAAATCTCCCCTTCTACCACTTTTCAGCTGGGTGATTCCTGGTAATTTAAACACCCTCTCAAAGCCTCAGGCTCATCAACCATAAAGTGATGAAGATGATTGTCCTCATAAAGATTCAGTAAAATGAGAATGAAGGGATTAATGCAGAGTCTAATAGTATTAATAGTAAATGCCTGATAAATCTATCTCCTTCTCTTCCTCCCCTTTTATTACTCCTATTACTCCTCCCATCCTTCCTGTGATTATTCTGATAGCTCGTATTATTACTAATAATGCATAGAAATAGAAACCAAGCAGAGGAGAGAACCTGGAGGGTGGGGAGAGGGTTCCTGGAAGCCTTTGGGCTAAGGAACTACTAATTTCAGATCCCAGAGAAAGAGTGGAGTTTAGCTAGGCAGAGATGGATAGGAAGATCACCCTGGAGAGAAGAATAAGCCGGGGCTACCCACCTATGAGTTAACCATTCACTTGTGCATTCATTCAACACGTACTTATCAAATATCTACTGAGTGCACAATGTAACCACCTCAAATTCCTGCCCTGACACACTCTAGATAGACAAACGCTGTTTGAAAATATTAGGAGGCACAATTTCTAAGGTCCAATCCCTTATGCAATAAATACATTTCCTAAAAGTAACCTGTCAATTGATTTTCATTACTTGGATTATATTTCATGGTCCAGGAAATCTCACTACAGGAATCCTATGACAGATCCTCTGGTGAAGTAGAAAAATACTTACATAGTGTGAAATATCATCAGTCTTACCTTTATTTACTGATAAATCTAAATATTGGATCCAGTTCCCCTTCTACCCTAGGTGTGCTGAGATGTACATTTAGCCAGATGGTTAGCTCTGCTATGCCAAGTATAGGAAAACATATTTCTACCAGGAAAACATCATTTAGAATGGGGTTTTGACAGTCATGTTATGAGCTTTTAAATTGGTTGGCAACATTGGTATTAGTTTCTTAGAGCAAACCAGTGAAGGAAATGAATATGGTTCATTGTACGCTCGGTAGCCAACGGCCAGGGAATGTAGTTTGGTCCCAGTGGTGCCAGCGACAGCAGGTGTGAACAGCTCCTGAGCACCAGCAGCAGCAGCAGCAGCAGCAGCAGCGAGGACCGTACCACGTTTGGGTTTGTGAAAGCTAACTACCTCTGCTTGTAAAGAGGGCAGTAACTCGGGTATTAAAGGTTTCATACTAAGACTACGACCAGCTGGGGAAAAGATCAGCTAAGGGATTCGGAGACATTGAGGAGATTTCTAAAATATTTATTTTGGGCCCATATATCAGACCATCACATAAACAAAATCTAAATATAGTCCAAAGATAAACGCTGCACTTTGCATACGTTAGACATCTTATTGCTCAGTCATAATAGAGTGCAATCAGAATTTCCACATGGAGATGTTTAGGGAAGAAACCCCTTTTCTAAGTTTTCACTTAGGCCCACAGAAAAATCATGAGTGAGACAGGGGGTAAGTTGTAGCCACCCCTAGACGTCTCTGGAAAGTTTATTAGCAACAGTCATAAGACAGTGTTGATTATCACTTGGATGACAATAGCATTGGCCTGTTTGTTTCACAATGTTACATTTATGTATCAAAAGATCGTCCTGCAGGTTTCCTGCCCTGTGGGGATGGAGCACAAGCCAGCAGGGGCACGGCAGCTCTAATAATCAGAACGCCTCACAGTTTTGTGGTGTCACGGTTTATACAGGACTTGGAACACATTTTTTAATTTAACCCTCATAGCAACCTGAGCCTGGTTAGTTGTTACCATTACCATTTCATAAATAAATCTGAAGCTCACAGGGGTGAAATAATCCAAACAAGCTAACAGAATCAGTGAAGGTAAGTGCCAAGTGACTGTTGTCTTTTCCAATATCTGTCTAGACAGAGAGCTAATTCTTGGAGAAAAGCTCGTGCTCGCTTTCAAAGGCAGCCACATGCACAGCAGCCCTCAAACTGCAGCCCGACCTGGAATACTGCTTCTTCTGGGAGCCACTCAGACCTGCCCGTGCCTCAGACAGTGAGATGCACTTCATGTAGACAAAACTCTTCCACAAATTAAAAGTCAGCTTGAAAGATCAAAACTGTGAAGCTGACAAATCTGAAAATCTGTTGTTACTGTGTTACTTCTCTGTGATTGAACCTGGACGTGGAAGCCTGGCCTGTATTCCCTCTGCCATTACCCTGTTAGTCACTTTGCTTCGTGCGTGCTCATTTACTAGTGGAGATTGGAGTCAGCTGCAGATGTCTATTTTCAATGAGAACACAGTGAGTTTGGGTGTTCATCATTGTTTGAAGTCCAAGCCAAATCTATTGAAAATAATTTGTTATTTTTTAATTTTTTATTGTAGTTTTCCATTGCCATTTAGTCCCCTTATGCCCACCCCCCGACCCCACAATCACCACACTGTTGTCCATGTCCATGAGTCCTTTTTCCTTTTTGCTCAACCTCTCCACCCCCCACCCTTGAGCTGTCATCCTGCTCTCTATGAGTCTGTCTCTATTTTCCTTGTTAGTTCAGTTTGTTTATTAGATTCCATGTATGAGTGAATTCATATGGTATTTGTCTTTCTCGGACTTACTTATTTCACTTAGCATAATGTCACAGAGAGTAAAACTTTCTTCTTTTGTATGGCTGAATAGTATTCCAGTGTGTAAATGTCCAATAGTTGTTCTGTCCCCTCATCTATGGATGGATACTTGGGCTGCTTCCATATCTTGGTGGCAGTAAATAATACTGCAATAAACATAGGGGTGCTAATTCTCTTTCAAATTAGTGTTTTAGGTTCCTTTGGATATATTCCCAGAAGTGGGATTGCTGGGTCAAAAGGCAGATACATTTTTAATTTTTTGAGGCATCTTCATATTGATTTCCACAGTGGCTGCACCAGTCTGCATTCCCACCAGCAGTGCACATGGGTTCCTCTTTCTCCAAGTCCTTGTCAGCCCTTGTTGTTGTTGATTCATCGATGATGGCCATTTTGACAGGTGGCCAATAGACATACACATATGAAAAGATGCTCAATGTCCCTAATCATCAGAGAAATGCAAATTAAAATCACAATGAGAAAATAATTGTCTTTGGAACAGTGAAATTACAATTGACACGGGCCTCTCGCCAACTTGGGGAAGTGCACTGTCCCAGTTTCAAAGAGGCACTAACTAGCAGAAAGGAGCAGGACCTCCAGCACACAGGCCTCCTCTCTATTTCTTGAAGGCACTGAACTCTTTCCCACTCCGGGCTTTTGAGATGGATGTTCCCTCTGCCTGGAGCATTCTGATCCTGCAACTTAAAAAAGGGCTTCTCCTTGCCAGCCACTACTGGACTGAAAGACACCTTCCCTGTCCAAGTAAAGCAGCCAGTTATTTTTATAAACCATAACATGATTTATAAGCATTTCTTGGTTATTTTCACTGTTTATTCCTTTACTCCTTGTTTTCCCTTTACTAGACAAAGGCCTGTAAGATAGGACCCAGGTCTGTCTTGCTCTTCACTGCATCCTGTATTCTCAGAAACTTGCTAGTACTGGACACACGGTGGTTACTTAATAAATATTTGTTGAATGAAGGGAAGACTTTGAGGACTTAGACCAGATCCATCCTCTTTGACTGCCTAATGTGTTAATTATTGTTATTATTATGTACAAACTACCTGAAAAAACTCAGTGGCTTAAAATAGCAATCCTTTATCATTATTCATGCAGTCTGCTGGTTCGGAGTTGGCCAGTGGAGGTTGAGCTTGGCTGAGGCACCTCTGCTGGTCTTGGCTGCTTGGATGGAGCTCACATACCTCCTGGTCAGCTGGGGCTAACTGATCCAGGCTGAGCTCAGCTGCTGTGTCTCTGATTGACACTGTAGGTCTGAAGGTGCAGGTCTGCTTCTCAAGTCTCCCATCCTCCTTGGACCAGCAGGCTCCTTGGAACATTGTTTGTTTGTTTGTTTCAATGTAATGGCAGAGGCACTAGAGAGCCAACAGAAACACGTGAGACTTCTGAAAGCCAGACTCACAAGGAGCCCGCTGGTGCAACTGCACACACGTCACTGGCTAAAGCAAGACCTGGCCACGTGGGCCCAAAGTCAAAGGCCAGAGCAATACACTCCGCCCACGATGAGGCTGCGGCAAAAGCATGAATACATCGAAGGCCGAAGAATTAGGGCCGATAATGCAGGCCGCCACACCCAAGGATACAAGCTAACAGAAATGCGTTACCAAAAATGGAGCAGTCCCCTCCATTTTCACCGGGTCTCGCATTCTCCCTCCCTCCGTGCCTGCCTCACACAGTCTGTGTTCTCTCCTTTTTCTCTTCGCGTCTCTTACTCCAGCGTGTGTCCTGAATTGTGCTAGCTTTTTCTTTCCTTCATTCATTCTTTCTTCCTAACATTTCATATCTTCCCTTAAGTAAAAAGGAATTTGTTTTTGATGGTACTTATTGTATAATTTTAAATTCCTTCGTTTGAAATTTAAGAAATGACTGAAATAGTTGCACTAAATTCAGCTGCTTTTTAGCCTTGCATTGATTTTTTGTATGTTATTTATACTCTTTATAAAACTACCTCTTTAGCTGACACAGATACACGCACCTTAAATAAAATGCCTTTTTTCTTCCATGTAGTGTTGTGAGAATATAAATTATAAGCCCTCCCAGGTGGGCGATTTGGGAGTCTATGTCAAAATTTCAAACACATAGATCATTTAACCCAAAGTTCCCATTCTAGAAATTTATCAAATATGAGGATTTGAACATGTACTCAAGGATATTCATTATAGCACTATTTACATTGAAAAAGTCTGTAAAGAACTTAAATATCTATTAACAGGTGGCTGATGAAATAAAATACAATACATCCATACAATGAGAGCTCATGTAGCCATTTAAAAAAATGAGATAGAACCTGGCTGGTGTGACTCCATTGGAGCATTGTCCTGTAACCAAAGGGCACATGCCTGACATGCCTGGGTTGAGGGTCTGATGTCCAGTCTGGGCTCATGTGATCCCCAGTCCGATCATGGAAGGCAACTGATCAGTGCTTCTCTCTTGCATCAATATTTCTCTCTCTCCTTCCTCTCTTTAAAAGCAATAAAAAAATTAAAAAATAAATAAAAGGAATGAGGTAGCTCTTTATATAACAATATGGAAAGATGTCCAAAGAATATTATTAGGAATTCAAGATGTAGAATATTGTACAGAGTACATCATGGTGTTTAAAACAGACATATAAATACATGTCTCATCACTTATACATGTGTATACATGTGTGTGCATATAGTATATAGATATTTCTATGTATACATATGAAAAATTCTTGGAAGAATACCTAAAAACTATTTGCAATGATTATCTTTAATGACTGGCTCTAGGGTAGAAAAAAGACAAACTTTTTTTTCATTGGGTAGTTTTTGATTATTAAAAAAGGTTAGTGTTCTGTTTTCCTTTTGAAGAGAAATTGACAAATTACAGCTCATGGGTCAAATCCAGTCTCCCTCTTATTTCTGTGAATAACTTCTATGAGAACACAGCCACACCCATTCACTTAAGTGTTGTCTATGGCTGCTTTCATACTCCTATGGCAGAGTTGAGTAGCTGTAACAGATACCAGTGAAGCATAAAATATGTCTCGTCTGGCCCTTTATAGAATAAGTTTGCCAAGAACTTTGCAAAAAGGGGTTCAGCTGTAGGGAGCTGGAAAGTAGACTCTAGCAAGATAGAAGGAAGGCTGGTTTCCAGAAGGGTAAACAGAGAGTAATATGACTTCAGGGGAATTATTTTTTTAGTGTAACTTGCAATGAATATTCATTGAGAAGCTAGCAGGTGATGTTGGAGTAGCTTTGAAATATGTGGGAGAAAGACAGAACGATGGAAAAAACATGTTATCTTTCCTTGAGGAGCTCATGATCTGGTAAGAAAGATACACACACAGCATTCCATAAAGTTGGAAACGGGTAAGAATGTATCAGGCTCTCAAGGTCCTTTAATCTATGAAAATGAAGGTTTCCCAATTCTGTAGCCACTCTGTGAATGACCTCCAGATAAGATGTGCAGGACAGGCACAAAGGAAAGGTGGTTGGAATACAAGGGGAGACACATCGATTGGCTCATGTGCTCAGGGCCTCCCTAGTGAGGACACACCTTCTGATCTGCCCTTGAGAATTGTGCTTCCTGACAGGAGAAGACAGTGCAACTTATCAGTGACAAGTTGTGCATGTCATCCATTGTGAGTGATGTATGGCTCCTGTCCCCTGCATCTTATCTCTGCTTTGGAAGTCACCATCTGATAGAACAATGGACAGCTAATGTTGGAACATCACCTACATGTCTCTCATTCTGGGAATCTGGGGCTGAACACCTTGAATAGGTTTTTCATGTTCTAACCATGTGGGTACAAAATCCAATGCCCATTCCAACCCTGCCTACCTTGGTTAAGACTCATTTGAAAGCCCTTCAGAATGATGTAGGCAAGAAGTGAAACAACCTAAGAGAGCCAAGATATCTCTGTGGGAACCAAGAACTGAAAGGTCATCTAAGTCTCATGGAATATTCGATTTAAGAATTGGGAAGGCCTCTGGCTGACCCTCTCTCTATCTTTAAGATCACGAGCAGTTATCCCTGTTTGCTCCCTTTGTCCTGTCGGTCTGGACCCACTGGCTTTCTTTGTTATCTCGCCAATCTTGAGTTTGCTTCTCTTCTTGCAAACAGTCAGGTCAGGCTAAGGTTATGATCTATTGACTCAATGCTAAATATTTTTAAAGAGATCACCTGATTGGCCCAGCTTATGTCAATCAACTGGAGTCCAGGAGAGCGATCTTGTAGCAGAAATCTGGCTTCCAAATTAGGGGTGTCTGTGGTGCACACATGTACAGTATTACTCTACTTCAGACTAATTTAGCTGGAAAGGGGCAGAAATTAGGCACTACACTTTTCAAAACCTGCCAATCTTTAGAACAAACGAACATTCATAGCTCTCCATGAATGTATGCTTGAATTCCCGTTAATTACACACTCTTTGGTATGAACTTGGTGAAGTGAGAGGTTATTGGGCCAACCTTTTCCTTATCCCTCTGCAACTCACATGACAATAAAAGGGAGATTTTTTCCTTCTCTTAAAAAAAGCCATGAAAACACAATTTTAAAAGACCATTGTGTGACTTCATTATACTATTTGATTGAGGGGCTATAAAATCCATAGCAATCAAGGGTACCTTTTAGATCTCAGATGGGTACTTGAAATCTCAACCTAAAGATTTGGAATCATTTTTCCTAGAATAGGTTTTTAGGCATTTGAATCACTGTGTTTCTCTCAAGGTTTGGGGTTGTTGCAGAAGGCTGGCATTTTAAATTGATCATGTGCATGATGGCCTCATTCATCTTCTTGACTGTGAACTCCTTGGGTCAAGAGTCAATCCATAGGGCACTGCATCTGGAATACATTAAGTAAATTTAATTTATAAAAGCCCAGCTTTACCCACAATTGAAAGTTATGGCTATATTCTAAGAATAGATGGATTTACCCTTAAAAAAACTGGCTTGAAAAAGATTCAGGATCATAAAATAAATTATTTAGATTGATGTTGTCCAGCTATGATGCAAGTCATATATCAAATTTTAAACATTCTACAAGCCACATTAGAAAAAGTGAAAGGAAACAAAGAAAATTTATTTTAATAATATATTTTGTTTAACTTATTATATCCAAAATATCATTAGTCAGCATAAATATATAAATATTATTAATGAGATATTTGATACACTTTCTGGTGTGTATTTTATTCTTTTATTAAAATATATTTTATTGATTATGCTATTATAATTGTCCTATTTCCCCCCTTTATTCCCCTCCACCCTGCACACCCCCTCCCAC